>JABXWE010002556.1:0-38278 GCA_014611495.1 Limonius californicus | reverse complement strand
TATAATTTACAAATTACATATTTAATTTAACTGCAAAGTTGTATGTAAAAACACAATAAACTAATCTTGTGTATGCCGTAGTTTGTATTTAATATTAGTTCATATGACTTTATATCAATTATAATTTAACTGTTTTGTAGTCAATTTTATTTTATTGTTTTGTTAGGTCTAAACTGAATAATAGAGTTGCTACAAGCTGAGTCACTCATTATTGAACGTATGTTTTCTAAAATTATGAACCTGCATTACCTCAGAAATACAGAAGCTGTTTTTATAATTCAAAACAACCTGCATAGAGACTATTGTTGAATATATTGACAATCCCAGGAGAAGTGTTCCATTCATTTCTTATTTTGCAATGGTATGTACTGGCAACGACGCTGTATAGGTCTACGATTTTGAATTATATCAAATATCCTCCTCTGAGAATTTCTGAGAGTTATTGGAAATTTGTCTGGTAATAAGAAACAGGCTGCCAGATGTACAGGGAATTAAAAATATATAGCTGTCATACACTTCAATATCATCAATATCAAAACAAACTTAAGGTAACTTGACACTTGTGTAAACAATACTTCATCGCGTATTCGTGTTTTGACGAATAGTGCTTGGCGACAAAGTGTTCTCGACGAAACATTCCCGAAGAAATGTCAGTCGACAAATGGTTCGCGGAAAATCGTAACGTTCCCTTATTCGCCTAAAATTTTCCGACGACTAAGTATTGGCACTCATTATGCTAATAGACCTAAACGAAAAATAACTGCTGACATATCAATTAAATGGAATAATTAAATTTGATATAAAGCACATAAAAATACTTGACACAAGTAATGAAAAATGGAAAATAAAATTGAATAGAATAGGTGCATAAACAGATTAAATGAGGATGAGGATGAGGCCTTTATAAGAATATAGCAGAACACGCCAAAAAAAAAACAGATTATAAGCGTCTAAACAAGAATCTGGTTAATGTAGGGGTCTAGGATAGGTAGAAGAACTGGAACACGCCTGTAAGGATGAAAAATATAGTTCGCTTTTGTTGAAATTTTTTTTATTCTATTCCGCGTCTTCAGTTACTAAAGTTGAGATGATATTAAAAACCGTACCAATTTTTAATATTTCGATTTTGAAATGGCGTTTGTTGTTGAAAATCCGTCCAAGTTTTATCAACGTGCGGTCCTACAACTTTTATGCGCTGAGGGTGTGTTAGTGTGTACCCATTGCAGATTCATACCGCGAGTGCAAGCAGTGTGTGGATATGCATGTATTGCGTACGCTACTGTGAAGGAATGGTGCCGAAAATGTAAGAATGGAAAAGAGGGAACTTGTTCTGTTCTTTTTTTAAATTTGCCGCTCTAAATGAATTAATTTCGTAATTTGATTGCCGCTCCATATGAATTATAACGTTATTTGAATTGCTCTTTGTATGTTGGATACAGTTTCGCTATTTTGCGTCTTTCTAAAATTGAGTTATGTTGACAGTTCCTCTTGTGTCGAAATTGCCGAATATTGTTTTTCTCGCGCTTGACCTTACACACTTCTGAGAATTCACATGTCCATGATTCTAGAACTTTTACATGACATTTCTAAATAGGGTGTAATCTTTTGGGGGAAGTGCAACTTCCCGTTACGAAAGTTCTTCAGTCAGCCTTACATCCTGAATGACTCCGGGTCTCCGAAAATTCCATCAATTGGGGGGCTGTAATTAAGTTAAGTGCTGCAGTGGGGGCTTTTTGGATTTTTTTTTGAGGAGTGTCCGTCGTGTGTGAGTTTTTTCTCGCTGTTTTACCGAGAGGTACAAACAGACCATCGACTACTGTCGGATTTAAAGATAACACTGGATTCAATCCCGGTAAACGCAGTTCTGCGTGAATTAGCGGATCGCGTTTGGCGGATTAATTTTCGAAGCCCAGCTCCTGTCCCTCTGGTGTTACCGTCGGTGCGAAGAGCGCATCAAAGTTCCGGGCCCTTGGTGTTGACTCCATTCAACCCAGTCTTCAGGGTCGTACCCATGGATTTATATCATCATCTTGTGAACCAGAATTGTGCCTGCTTCCACCGGAATTCAAGGTAAAGAACAAGTTTTTTTGTGCAGTGTAAAAAGAAACCTTTTTTTTTTCTCGCGCAAACTTGCAAAATTCCGCGTTATTGAACTTGTTTTATGCAATCTAAAAGCGATCTTCAGTCGCCATTTGTTTATTGTTAATTGTAAAAGGATAGTAATACTGTATTTTTCCTGTAAACCCTACGTCGTTGGCCACATAGATTTATTGAAATATCCTAAATATCGTGCGTCAACGGCCGCGAGTTTTGTTTTCTTGGACGTTCAATTATCATTTGTAAAACCATAAAATTGCCATTGACTGTTTTGTATAGCCATTTCAATAATTTGAATATGTGTTTTAAAATTTCCTGCCTCTTTTATTATTGTGTACCCTGTACTTGTTTGTGTACGAATTTTTCAAGCCTAAATATATAGAAGAGGTCACAATAAAGATGAGTTGCATTCCCGTAGACTGCTGGCCTCTCGGCCTTTCACGAGGACCTACAATCAGCTGGATTTGGAAAGTGGCGCCCACTAATTTCGACTTACCCTGTACACAACTAGGAAGAGTTCCTCCCGTAAGCGATTATCACGAACTCCCCCTACTCCTCTAAGCTTTATCCACCTATCCGGCTACGGGTCGTCGGAAAGGCTCGATTGGCCCGTAACAAACGATGGATGAGCCGCGACCAGGTGCACGGTGTACTGCATTAACAGAAAATAATATGGCATGTATGGAAGGCCGTATTAGAGATAATCGGCGAAATTCAGTTAGAGAAATTTCAGAAATTGTTGGTGCGAGCGTAGGATCTGTCCATAGTATTGTTCGTAATCTGGATTACAGTAAAGTTTGTTTGCAATGGATTCCTCGTCTCTTGTCTAATGAACAAAAGTGCTTGCGAATGGGCTTATCTTTGCAACACCTCACAGATTATAGGCAAAATGGTGATGACTTTCTTCTGTCAATAGTTGCTGGTAACGAAACTTGGTGCCATTACTACGAGCCATCCAGTAAGTTATCGTCGCTGCAGTGGAACCATTCAGGTTCACCACCATCGAAGAAGTTTAAAGCACAACCTTCTGCAAGCAAGGTGATGAAAACATGTTTCTCGACCATGAAGGACCCTTGTTGATGGAGTTTAAGAAACCTGGAGTAAATGTTAATGCAAATCTGTACAATGAAACTTTGAACAAGCTTCATCAAGCAATAAGACGGAAAAGTCCAGGAACACTTACGCGTGGGGTCATTTTGCTGCACGACAATGCTAGGCGTCACGTTGCTAATGTGGTAAAAAAAATCTTCAACGAAAGAAATGGAGGGTTTTAGAGCATCCACCCTATAGCCCGGATCTATCGCCTTGCGATTGCCATATTTCTGAACCGCTCAAAAAGGCGTTAACAGGTTGGCATTTTGAGTCTGATGCAGAAGTACAGATAGCTGTGGAAGACTTCTTCAATCAGCAGCCACAAGAATTCTCTGAGCAGGGTATACGTTGATTAGTAAAATAGAGAGATGAATGAATTTTTTAAATAATATATATACAGGGTGATTACTTTGTTTTGTAAGAGGTTGGTAGGCTACACACATTACAGCTGTTTATATTCCAAGAGTATCTAAGTAAATTTCACATTGTTTAAATAAATAAAAAGCAAATCAGTTCCGTTGGACGTACTAAGAAACTACAATGAAACTATTTACTAATTAATAGGATGCAGTTTTCCAATAGGTACATTTAAATATTTATTTCTTATAATTTATACAAAACAAACACAGAAAAGGCCAAGATAAAATAATATGTTGACATAAGAATAAAATCAACAATAAACATAAGTTTCATCTTGGTAGTTTCTTACAATTCTATTGAAGTGGACAGGTGCTTCGTCATTTTGAAACCACATACGCTGTCTAACATAAAGAGGATGTTCCCTAAAAGTTGAGGCAAATCATTTTCTAAAAATTGTAAATACATTTCCCCATTTAAACTGCGCCCAAAGAAATGGGAACTAATGATAAAGCTGTCAACGATACCACACCACATATTTACAGTAAAAATTCTTTGAAAGAATGTTTGCCGAATCCAGGTTTTTTAGCTTTTTGATTAGAAATGACAATTGTGTCTATTTACACACCTACTGTTATTAAACCTAGCTTCGTCAGAAAATAGAAAATTTCTTAAATACAATGAATCAGTAGTAACTTTGTTTCTTAAAAATGGACAGAAATTCATTCGACGTAAGTAGCTATCTTGAGTAAGGTGTTGCACTAATATGACGTGATAAAGATGAATCCGGTTTGCTTTTAAAATGTTAAATACTGAACTTTGGCTAAAGCCTACAGTTCTTGCAACTGCTCGTTGGGATTACCATTGCCGCTTCAGTTTCTACGGTTGTGACATGTATTTGTTTCACCTTTGACAATGAAAACTGTCCATATTGCCACAAATTTCTTTCCAATCACCTAAAGGCATTATGTGGTGGAAAAGGTCTATCCAGGTATGTTTATGCATATCGTCGTACTGCTAAGTCCGCCGCTCCCCTGCATTCTCCCATAATTAACATCACATCTGTTTTTCCGCTATTAGAATACATTGCAATTGATTGTTATTACCACAAGAATAAAATCATCATCATCAAAGTTGTTCATTTGTATTTAATACAAATCAACAACTTTGATAAGTTATGCCAAAACAGTAGTTGACATTTCCCCGTCTAAAGGAAAATTCTTTTTTATCTTTAACAAGAAAAGTTAACTATGCATTTCATGCACATATGAGCGGTGTAGCCTACCTACTTGTTACAAGATATATTGATGACACGGTATAAATAGGCAGTAGGCAGAGCTCTCGCTTTTTGGACAAAACGTCGACTAGAGTCCGATCTCTCAGCATTACCACGCAGCGTTTGAAAATTTTAAGTTATAACCCACAACACACAACTCTCCAATCTGCTTGGTAACCGTAAAGTCTTAATGCCACAACCTTCTATGGAATTTCTGTCACTCGGTTTCGACGTTAAACTATAGGTTCCCGGTGTTTCTAGCTTAGCGCTAAGGAGCAACACGATGAAACGAAGAGACCGGCGCCTAGTTGGAGGCAAAGGCTATTAACGATTGAATAATATTTAAGTCACTTGACATAAGATTGTTCCTCTTCCGTTCTATCTATGGGTACACATTTACAGAATAATACATCATAATAAAATATCCGAGGAAACCGTAATAATCCACTTGGCCACGTAACGCAAACAACAAAATATATTGATTGATTTAACTAATATTCCGTGCCGCTGCTCCAACTAAAATAACCGTGAGATCTGCTTGCAATACGTATACTTGAAGTAAATATAAGAAAATTATTAAACGCACCTACTGAAAATCACTAGGAAAGCTTCGTAAAAAGTTTTCTTATTTGGAAATTGTGTCTTGCCTTATTACGCTGAAACTCATAATAATCAATTGAGAAAGACAATCCCAAAAATGTCAACAGGTTTTGTTTGATTTACAAAATCTATCTTTTAAAAATGTATCTGTAAGTAATGTCGGAGTCGTCTTCCCCCTTATATTAAAGCCAAGTGGGCTTTAAACATCCGTCTAGTCCGCTGAATCGCTTGCAGGAGATAATTTTATCTAGTAATATCTTAAAACGGTGTGTATGCAAGTATGAACAGCGCAATAGATACGAAACACAAATATAAGACCTGCATGGGGATACCAAATTAGAAAATGGAATGGTAAATCCTATTAGCCTGTCACATACTGCTGCTTTAATAAAATATGAATATTACTACTCTGCATGTGTAAAGTTAATTGTAGGCCAAATGAAACTGTGGGATGTACTGCAACACATGCAGCGGTTTTGGAGCACACAAATCGTAGTTTCTCTACAAAACATTGTCTTGTAGTTTACATATTGACCTTACGTGTTTTATCGCAGGTTTTGTTTACCTGATTTTAAAAACACGCGAACTAGTAATCACAGGGGTTTTACACATAATAGAAAAATTGCGATTCCTCCTGGGAAATGTAAAACACTGAATACACTATTTATCCCTAAAATGAATTGTTGCTTTAATAATAATTATTATTGGTAATACAATAATACGAAATTTAAATACTACTATATTTAAATCACTTAACAATTACAGATAGGTAGGATACCTGTTTGCATTTGCGTGTTTGCCTTAAACATGCATACGCAAACTTAAGTCTACACATATTTCATCAATGTCGGTCGAAGTTCAAAACCTTTACTATACATGATTTTAAAAAACCTATTAAAGTTATAAAACTATAGTAATTATTTTAAATTTTTAACCGTTTTTGCAGTAGTAGAGCTATCAAGAATCGGAAATTTTGAAAAATCGATTTTCGATTCTGAAAAGAATCGGTTCTCGATTCTAGAATCGGATTTCGATTCTCGATTCTAGAATCGGATTTCGATTCTCGGTTCTAGAATTATTGGATTTCGATTCTCGATTCTAGAATCAAAAATGGTTTCCAAATTCACATCTTTAGAATTGAAAAATAAATTGATAGGAGAAGTGAGATTAGTCTTCCAATTCCAGAATTATGAAAGTCTTCGAACCTATAATCGGTATTTATTTTACGATTTTAGAATCTTCTAATATAAATATATGTATTACATATTTGGTAGTAGCATCTGAAAAGTATAATCAACACTTTTTAATTTATTTTTTATTTATGTTCGTGACAAATACAAAATTGCTTAAGCTGCTTTGATGAATCGGATTTCGATTTTCGATTCTAGAATCGGATTTCGATTCTCGATTCTAGAATCGGATTTCGATTCTCGATTCTAGAATCGGATTTCAATTCTCGATTCTAGAATCGGATTTCGATTCTAGAATCGAGAATCGGTTTTAACGACGCTGCAGAACCGATTCTTGAAGCTAAAGAACCGATTCCGATTCTAGACTCAGAATCGTCTGACAGCGCTATGCAGTAGTAATTATATTGACTACTATTTTGTATATGATTGAAAACAGACAAGGTTTTTTGTATTACAGTATTTAGAGCTTCAAGTTTCCAAATTTTTCGTTTAGTGCTTAAATGTATTAGACTACAAGGTGTAAAATTGCAAAAACTTTTTAAAAATTACGAGGTTTTGAACTAGTAGATGATAACATGAGAATTTGAAAGTGTACATAAATTTATAACGGTAGCTGCCAGGATCCAAAGTGGAACCAAATCGATACCTAGGTTCACTTGACATCGAGCATAGGAATATTAAGACTGAAGGATGGAGAATGCTTTACCATAGAGACATTGATAATCGTAGTAAATAAAACAAAGTCGAATCCCACCAACGTAATATATTGATTAATGAAATAAAAATTAATCATCATTAATCAATATATTACGTTGGTGGGATTCGACTTTGTTTTAGTTACTACGTTAATCACTTATCCCATTATGAGACCTTTGGACATCAACCAGTTTATGACATTGATAATGTTGCTAATGCAACTGATTACGCTCATCGATGAGACAGCTCCCCATAAAAATAATACAAAATAATCCTCACCGTCCACGATACCCCTTCCTTTGTCACCGTAAGAAATTGTTCTCTTGGCAATTCCTACCGATTACATCAGCTATTTAGTCATCATTTACTATATACCATATTAGGCCGCCTTGTTATATTACAGCTACATATGCTACTAATACACCTACTACGGACCAAAACCCTGAAACAAACCAACTGGGTTAGGCACAGGAGTAACTTTGTAGGACCGATGGAACGTTTTTCTTAAAAGGTATAAAACCATATTGAATCTAGAAATAAACAATTACTTACAAGAGATGGTAGCCAAATCAGATTATTAAAACTTCCCAACACTTAATAGTAGCATATCACACAAAATAATTTGCTGTAATAAAGACCTTACTAATATGCGAATAGAGAAGAGGAAGTTGTTTAACACAGTAAAAAGAACGGGTACTCCAAAATATTACAAAATCGTATCCTAACCAATTATAGCAAAGCCCCAATAGAAGAGAAAAGAGAGTCATGGAGAAGGCACTGGTAAGTAATCAAACGTACCCCCCAAGGGCTCCATAACTCCTTAAAAATATTTATAAGTATGTAACTATAAAAAGTCTGCCGAGAATCCAATTTCCTGGTGCACAATTAAGGACTACCAACGATACAATAGACACCTCCAACATACGAGGAGGGTTCAAATATGACCCGGAATTTGGCTGTAACTTTTTATTTAACTGCAATAAGTATATAATTTTTACACTATTTCTCCACGTATTCACCCTCTAAGTCTATGCACTTTTGCCATCGTTGTGGGAGTTTCATAATGCCACTTTTATAGAATGTTTTTGGTTGGGCCCGAAGCCACTGATGCACAAACTCGGCAACATCATCATCGTCTTGAAATTTTGAACCACCCAATGCCTCTTTCAGCGGTCCAAAGAGATGGAGATCACATGGTGATAAATCCGGACTATAAGGTGGATGTGGAAGAATCTCCCAATGCATTTTTTCGAGGACATTTGCAGTCAATTGGGCAATATGAGGTCGGGCGTTATCGTGCAGGAGAATGACAGTCTTGCTTGAACGGTTTCTCCTTTTTGAACGAAATGCAGGCTTCACTGTTTGAGTGAGGAAGTCAGAATAATAAGGGGCATTAATAATACGTCGTTCTCTCAAAAAATCGGCCAAGAGAACACCCTCACTATCCCAAAAGACGGCGGCCATTACTTTACCGGCTGAAGGCACAACCTTCGCTTTTTTCGGTTTTGGGGAGTTTGAGTGGCGCCACTCTAGACTTGATCTTTTTGATTCTGGCGTAAAATGGTGAACCCAGGTTTCGTCGCAGGTGAGTAAGGAGTTTAAAAATGCATCACCTACACCTTGGTATCGCCGGAGAAGCTCAGTAGAGAGTTCAAAGCGTCGCTGTTTTTGTTCCATAGTCAGCAATCTGGGTACCCATCTTGCGCAAACTTTTCTGTAATGCAGATGTTTATGGATGATTTCCGCGACGCTACCAACACTAATTTGCAATGTTTGTGACATTTCACGGACAGAAATTCTTCTATTGGCAAGAATAAGGTCGTTTATCAGGTCAAAGTAGGTTTGTGTTGTCGAAGTTTTCGGACGTCTCGTATGCTGCAAATTTTCGACTGTTGTACGGCCCTTCTGAAACTTTTTACACCATTGAAACACCTGGGTTTCCGATAAGGTGGATTCCCCATATTGGGCTTGAATTGTTTGCAAAATATCACTTGGTTTGGCACCCTCATTCACAAGAAATCTAACCATTATGCGTTGCTCAACGGAAACATGAACTGCCTGCTCAGTCATGTTGACAATTACTAAAAAAAGCAATTGAAGTGGCTATGACATTATGCACGCCTTCTAGACATCCATTGCAAGAATGTTAAGAAGCAATTGCGGCTAGGGCCATTCGTTTGGTTCTAAGAATAAAATTCCGGGGTTATTTGAACCCTCCTCGTAGCTAAACCTCACCCACGACCGTTTGCAGGTGGTTCAATTTTTATCATCAATAACAGCCCTTTCCATCCTACTGTTGGGCATCGGTGTCTTCTCTGTCATGTGTTTATCCTCAGTGCTAAGGTAGAAGTACGGAAACATGGAAATACGGAGGACCTACAGTTTAACGTAGAATCCGAAAGACAGAAAATTCAGAGAAGGTTTTTAGCACTAAGATCTAGAACTGGGGAATTGTGAGTAATGAGTTACAGCATAAGATTTTTATAAACTGGGAAATCGCACCCAAGCCGGAATCGACGTTTTGCTCAGGAAGCATGCGCTCTACCAACTGAACTGCCACCACATGTAGGTGATTAAGGGTTTGAAATTCACATAGATAACATACACCATTTAAATTAGTACTTAGTACAGTGCAGGAATAGCTCTTGGCTATGATTCCAAAAAGTGTAACGAAATTAAGAATTTATTTATTCCGAAGCCAGTGCGTAATTAACATTTTAAAGCTAAGATATTGAGACCAATTCCAGTTTTGTCCCGTACTTCTACCATACAGTGATTCACGGAAGTTTTTATCAAATTGGATGAAATTGTTAAGTCTGATTTTTGAGAAAGATTATTAGAAGAAGTTATTAATATATATTTGTTATAATTGTTACGATTAACTACGAATAAAGCAGTAGTTGCGAGAAATTTGCTTTCGTCAGTTATTAACAATATTTTTCGCGATTTCAAAAGCTTGTTTGCTACATCACGTAGTTGTCACCTCTGTGATATATAAATCAAAATAAATAAACTTTACGCGCCAAAGTGCAAAACTCAAGCACCTATTATTCCGCCAAGTTTCGTCTAACACCCTCACAAGGTTTCTTCGCTTGTGTCTCGCATCTCGTCTTCCAAAGGTGATTCGACGTTTCCTAAATTACGTGCTTGATGCTTGATTTAATATCTTGGATTTTAGTCGTTTACAAAGGTTGTCGTTTTGTTTTTGTACAGTAACATAACTTTTGAAATTAAATATTGTGATTTTTACATAGAATTCTGTGTGAATGGTAAAAGTTAAAAGAGCGTTCCTTCGCATAGTGCAAGAATGTACTATGAGACATGTCCCAATCCTACTATCTATCTGTTACCTTTTTCTGTTGGCAATTGGCCTGAAGTAAAAGCAATTTTAAATAACCACATGTTGTATAGAAATTACTATAGCAGCTAAGTAGGTGTTAAGAGACACACCATAGGATCGACCTGTAGCCCTAAGTACAATAGTCAATGTATTCCACATTCGAGTGAACTGAACAGATATCTTACAGTAGGCACGGTATCTTTCACTAATATAGACAAATATTAAAATATATGCGTGTTGAGTGCGTAGATCGATATATCGGCAAAAGACAGCTTCAACTAGAAGAGATGGAGAATTAGCCCGTTACAGGATACTAACCAACACTAGCGAAACGTAGGCAACGGAGGAGCAAGTCGCAGCCAATCAAAGAAAAACTCAATTCCAAATGTCTTTTCACAGTTAAAAAAAGAGCTGTAGCTCAGAACTCTGTAATAAACTTATTGAATTGGATGATTCAGTATTACATGGTGTTCAGTAAAGGACTTGCTTGAAGAGTAAGTAGAAATATAAATATGTCAAGTGATGTAATCAACATCAAAGAAAATAAGCAACAAAGTTATACAAGAAGACAAAATTATACGTGAAATGGTACAGATGGAATACTAGTAAATGCTTTTACCACATATTATAAGAGGGACGGAAAGAAGGGAAGATTTTTCAGCATACATTGTTAAATAAAGGTGTTGACTTTGATGCTCCAAGAAACACTTAATCTTTATTTCACGGTACACCGTGTATTTGTACACTGGAGCATAATACAGTTTACTTGTGAAGTTATAGGTTTTTTTTTAGTGGAAATCTTGATTTCTTTTATCAATAATTGATAAAAAGCAATTCACGTGACGGAAATAGAAATGCAGATATGGATTAAAAAATTTCTAGGATTATCCTTCTAGGTATGTAAAACCCGAATTGTGTATTATAGAGTAATGTTTATTACATATAATTATTTCATATTCTTATTTATTACACTTTTCCTAGAAATAATTCGCGATCTATAATATTTTGTACAATTGTTCTTCGATGGTCAATGTTCTAAATTTATTCTAATTTTTTGACAATAAGCGTCCGAAAAATCTGCTTTCTGTTCGACGTTACATTTTTCTTAATATCTGTTAGGTCTTGAAGTTACTTCTCTTTTACACAGGTTTCATTTAAGGAAAAAGATAAAATTTAGTGAGACCAAGTCAGATAGGTCGATAGCGTCAATACTAATCTCAATAGCGCTGTACTTAATGAGAAATAACTTTACGGTCGGTACGGAATGAGCAGGTGCATCATCATACAATAAGAACGGGTAGTTCGTTCTTGTTGTATGATGATACAAATTCTCAAAATTGTGGTTGCACTCGCGAAATACGCTGCAATAACCACTTTATGGTATTTCATGATTTACTGTTTGTTTTTCAAGAATAAATTCTCTATGGAAAACATCCTGAATATCCAAAAAGATAATCAGCATGGTTTTATTTCTGAATTTTTGCAAACGAAACTTTTTGGATCTTGGTGATTATTTTCAAATCCACTTCATGCTCTGGAATTTCGTCTCAGGATAGTACTTAAACACTCACGACACTAGTGACAATGCAGTAAGGAAAATTTGCATTGTTACTACAAGTCTGAACGTAGTTCACCACCAGGCAACTGTTGGCTGTTCTTCCTAATTCGTTAGACTGCTCTGGATAAACTATGCACAGACCTTCATTTTTTCTAAATCTTCATGTAACATTTGTCGAATCGTCTCCTTATTCACTCTCAACTCATCTACCCTAATTCAGAGGATCTTTCCAGTAATATATTTTTGCAATTTCACGTCAGTTCTAGGTCATCTTGGACTTTCAGACACACTAGTACCACTTAAGGAGTTTAAAATTTCACAAATTGCTGATGGGGTGTTCTCTAACTTCCAGTAAAATATTAATTTGTACGCTTTGCTCTATAACTATTGACAGAAACAAGCTATACGCCCTAGCGTCCTGCCCAAAATCTAACAGTTGTCGGATCATCGTTTGGCCACACTGCGCTGATTTCGCGGGCCCCTTTTAAAATATGTTATGATATACGCCCCTCTTCCTAACAAGACGAAATTTCGAACTTTCCCTTACTTTCAAGTAAGAAAAAATACTTAATCGAGTCTAAACTCCGTCTGCAAATAAAGAAGCTGCCAACCCTCCCAAAGCAAAACCTAGGAAATATTGTGACGAGTATTTAAATTTTGATTTAATAAATACAGTAGTCAATGGTAAAGAGCGACCACAGTATGTAATAAACTAAAGAGGCATTTGCAAACACAGCAGAAGATCATGAAAATAAATATAGGTAGGCGGTGGAAATCAATGAAAGATATTGGAATGAGTAAAACTTTCATCGCCGCTTGACAGAATTTATATAGGAACGCTACAGCTCAGATAAAAATGCGAGAAGGTTTGACAGAAGATATTGTTATTAGTAAGGGCTGAGACAGGGATGTAACATGTCTCCATCACTGTTTGAAATATATTTGAACCAAACTGCAGAAATGGCAAACATAATGTGTATCAATGGGACTAAAGCTACATGATAATTCAGTATTCACCCTATATTTCGCAGACGAACAGGTGGTTATAATAGAAGATAAAGATGACTTTAGCTATATGGTCCGTAAACTGAAAAACTACAAAATAGTGGTATTAAATATCAACATGAAAAAATCACAGGAAAATAATAAGTAGAGGACCTATCGCTGAAGGAGGAAGACATGAAAGGAGTTAACAAGTACAAATATTTATGAGTCATTTTCAACAAGAAAGGCAATTGCGAATATGAAGTAAATGATAGGATAAATATGAGCAGAAAGGTAATACTAACGATGGACTCATTATTATTGGATAAAGCCAACAAGGACAACAAAAACGAGAATATACGCAGCTTACTACAGAGTGTAACAAGTTACGCTTGGGAAGCTTGGGAAATTAGGAACAGAAATAAAAATAAACTGGTAGCATTACAGAGGGACTATTGGAGAAGAAGTTGCTGCAAATCCAGGCAGGAAAGAATTCGAAATGACGATATCAGAAGAATGATGGAAATCGAAAAGACAATAGTAGAAGAAATAGAAAGGAAGCAGTTAGTACGGTTTGGCCATGTAAACAGAATGATGGAACATACATCACCAAAAAGAGCGCTAACATGGGTACCACCAGAAAGAATGAAAAAAGGTAGGCCAAGACTAAGTTGGAGAGAAAGAGTAGAGGGTGCAATGATAGCACGGCATACACAAGACGGTATAGCAACTTACCGTCTAAAATTGGTCCGCTAGTGCGCATATACGTCACTCGCATGACAGAAATGTGGAAGGGGATTCACTCCCATACAATCCGTGCCCGTGTTAGGTATTGTGTGAGTTCAATTATTAATTGAATTTATCATAAAATTACAATAATAACATTAATAACCACTGCAACAACAGTTCATCGTAACATTGCATAATAATGTCGAATTGTGCAGTTGCTAGTTGCGGAAATTATTACAGAAAAACCAAAGGCAGCAATATCCGGTATTTTAGGTTCCCTAAAAATGAAGATATGAGTAAACAATGGCTTGTAGCTTGTAAACGAGAAGACGTGGTAAATGTAAAAAATGGTAAGTGTATAGTACCTAATTACATAACTCATATTAAAAAAAAATAAGTGGTCTTTTAAAATGATTAATACAATAATGTTGTATAAGTTTAAAAGTAGGGGCATATTTTTATTTTCTAGCGTACATTTGTTCCGTTCATTTTGAAACCAGTTGTTTTGAACTGCCACTACGACAACGACTTCTCAATTATACAACAAGAAGTACCAGAGTTTTAAAACCAGATGCCGTACCTACCCTTAATAATCCTGGAAAACATGCACCCAAAAACAGCGATGATAGTAGGTCACATAGATTGACGAAGAGACAACGGCATCGTGAAGTTAATGAGATTTTAATGAATACAAACACTTACGATAATATTTGTTCAGAAAATAACACAGCTGCGTTATCGCCAGTGTCACCAAATAATACGAATGTTGACAGTCAATGGCCAAGGTAATTTTTTGATGGATTAATAATTGAAGAACGTATTTTAACAATGTAAACTTCATTTTAGTACTAGTCAAGATGTTATAGTGAACCTTAAGGATAGAATATCAGAACTGGAAAGGCAGAATACTGAACTGAAACGGCAATTAAAGGAGGCAGAGAAAGTCACTGCGAAAAAGTACGAAAATCTTTTGGCTAAGGTTTTCACACCAGGTCAGATAAGAAAATTAGTACATTCTAAACAAGAAGGTCAAATTCGCTGGACTCCAGAAGACATCGCCTCCGCGGTGTCATTGAGAAGCGTGAGCCCCAAAGCGTACCGATACTTGCGAGCTCGTAACTATCCTTTACCGGCATTATCTACATTGAGAAATTGGGTAACTAATTTTGATGTAAGTCGAGGTTTACTGAAGGGCGTTTTTAACTTGATGAGAAAAAAATCCCACGATTTAAAGGAAATGGAACGAATCTGCATTTTATGTTTTGACGAAATTCATATTTCCAATAATGTCGAAATTGATAGGAAGAAAGAACAAAAAGTAGGCTCTCACAAGACTTGCCAGACTGTCATGGTGAGAGGTCTAGTGTCAAATTGGAAGCAACCTGTGTATTACCAGTTTGATCAACCTATGACAAAACCAATTTTGGAAACAATTATTGCGGAACTTTATAACTCTAGATTTGTAGTTGTCGGAATGGTTAGTGATATGGGCACTACTAATACAAAATTGTGGACCGATTTAAATGTTGGTCACAATAAAAATTGCTTTTTCAATCATCCTATCAACAGTGAATTGAAGATTTTTGTTTATGCTGATGTGCCACATCTCCTGAAGCTCAGTAGAAATCACTTGATAGACCATGGTTTTAACATAGAAGGTCATATTATTGATGTTGATTATTTTCAAAGCCTCTTACATATATCCACGTCTGAGTTAACATTGATTTCCAAATTAACTCAAAGTCACCTTGAAGTAAAAGGAGCAATGCGTCAACGTGTCGGTCCTGCTGCACAATTATTGTCCAATTCTGTAGCAAAGGCTTTGCATTATTGTGGTGAAAGGGGTCTTATGCCGAAAAACTCTTCTTGGCAGCAGGCTGGTGAAACTGTGCAACTTTTTAATGACTGGTTTGATTTAATGAATCCAAATTCAAAAATTTTTGGAAACTGTCCGTCAAGAAATGCGTTTGGAACTGACATTGAATATCAAACAAATTTATTGCAAAGGATGAGTGCTCTTATTAATAAAATGAGAGTGGGTAACCACAAGAACCTTATTCCATTTCAAAAAGGAATATTACTGTCGAACAGGTCTTTGATAGAGATGCATGATTATCTAAAAACTGCATATAAAGTGGAATACATCCTAACAGCTAGGGTAAACCAAGACGTCTTGGAAAATTTTTTTTCTTATATACGGGGCATGGGTGCTACCAATGATCATCCTTCTCCACTCGACTTCCAGCACAGACTGAAGTGGTACATAATGGGAAAACATTCAGAAGCAATTTTTACTGACAACCGAAACACTAGAGAGAGCAATGAAAGTTGCTTACTCAGTATACTAGAAGATAAATGTAACAGTATTCCAGCAGGCAACACGGTTTCCAATGATATATGCATAACTCATAAAATGCTTTCAAACTTAACAAATAATGTTGAAGCTACAGATGTACCGTGCGAGGAGGAAACACTTACGTGCAGTTCATTTGTACAACCAGAATATTTATCTGCAGACATGTCAGGCGATGAAACAATGCAAATAATGGAATCTTTTGAAATAAAAGAGAGTATAAATCGGGAGGCACTGCGATATATTGCTGGATATGTGGCTTTTAAATTTAAATCTAAATATACTTTAGGAATTCCGTCTTCTCAATCTCAACTAAACACAAAACATATACCGGACTGGATTGATTTTATCTCCAGAGGATCATTGTTACAACCCTGTGATGAATTATTCAATACAGCTTTAGTTCTGGAGTCCGAATTTTTTGCAATGCATGGGAAAGCTTTATCACATGAAACAAATATTTTCCAAACTCTTGCAGAAAGAACGGCGTCCAAAATAGGAACGTCCAAGGTACCATTTGAAGTACTTTTGTTACTGAGCAGAACTCGCACCTACATCCGGCTACGAGATATTAACCGGCATAAAAAAATGATACTGTATTTTCAGTTATATTTAATTTTCTTCGAGTTGTCATCAATTTTTCAATTAATAATCTCCTATTTTAACGAAAGCAGTTTGTAGTGCTTTCATTTACATGCATGTGTGCTTCTTAAGTTTTACTTTTCTCATACGCAATGTTATTTGTCTAAATAAAAAAAATCAAAGTTTACCAACATTACACGATTATACAGTACTTAATCTCTTGTTTTACTGTAAGCTGTTTGTACATGTGTACTTGTTACGGTTTCCTTTTTGCATTAGCAATGCCAATTTATGATAACTGGTAGTATATTATGTACATAGATTATTTCCAATAAATGTATACTTCTTTATGGTTAAAACTACGGCATATGCATACTTGTGTGTACCGTGGTTAAACTATTTTTTGATACTCTGATAGTTTTATAGCAGCAGAATAAAATACAGAATACCTGGTGTATCAGTGAATTTTTTAAAATGCTTTGTTTACGCATGTATTTCAATGGATTTTCGCACCGTTGTCATGCGAGTGACGTCACTTACTGACCTAGCATGCGCGCTGTCATACCGTCTTGTGTATGCCGTGAATGATAGCAAGAAATCTGAATCACGAAATGACCCTGAACAGAGAGGCATGGAGAATGGGAACGGAGAGGTGGCGACAGCCATAGGAATCCAGTGTGTATATATATATATATATTGCTATGATATTTATATTAAATTAATGTAATTATTATTAAATATTTGTTAAATGTCTTTATAATGCCTTAAACTACACTTATACTACCTTCGGAAGGGCTGATATATTTTTAAAAGGATATTTACTGGTATTAAATTCCATAATTTAACCTGAAACATAGTCTAGATAGTTTAACAATGTCGTAATTTATATCAATTAATGAAATATTATGGTTAAAAATGTTTTTATAAACCTGTTTTATGTAAGAAGTGTTTCCGATACTTCGTACGTTACATCATTTTAGGAAATGTGGACTCCAAGTGAGCTTTTGCTGTGTTTGACTATTTGAAATCCTGTTGTATGATTTATTACTCGTTGTGGTTGATGATGGGAGTCTTTTTGGACTGTACCAGAGCCCTAAAACTCAAAGATTGTAGTTAATTTAAGTTTATAGTTGATTTATAAATAATTCTGTTACAATATGGTTTTATGTTAGCTAAATAAGTTGTGTATTGTATCTAGGAAGGTATTTGTTAGGTTTATTTCTTGGATAGTATTGTTTATTTAACGATAATTGCGTTTTTATATAAATATCGAAAGTTATAGGTTAAGTTTAGAATTTTGATAAATTAAGTTGTATATATCTGTTTTATAGGATGTTTATGTGTTATAAAACTTGTGTCATGATCTTAGGGTGTGTTAATTGTGTTTTTGTAAGGTTTTAGAGTTTATTTTGCAAAGTTAACTATATTTTAAAAATGTAAAATTTTGTCATTTAAAATATGGCAAGTGGGGTATCTAAATGTAGATAAAAATTCAGGGATTTCGTATCTGAAATTAGTTTTTTGATAGGATTATTTATAAGCTCAGTATTAATTGTTTTAAATTTAATTATAAACTTCCACTTGCATTTGTTTCAAATTTCATCTCTGTTTTTGGGACGTTGCTATGTAACGTTGCGTTGTTGTTAATTTTTGTAGAGGTTTCTGGCAAGAAAAATTGAAGTCAGTTCCTTTTTGGCCATCGATCTAGATGCACGCAAATTTGAATCTGTGCTAAATGTAATTTTATTGTAAAAGAGGCGTAACCTCAAACAAAATTAAGTTGGGTTATGTGTACTGTGTACAAAATTTGAAACAGTTTTTTAAAAAATGTAATTTGTGACCAGTAGATGTTTAACAATAATAAAAGAAGTTACAGTGATTAATTTAAACGAAATGTGTTTCTTTTGTGGAATTCTTCTAGAAAGATAAGAGAATAATATTGAAATTTCCTAATAATAACTTATAAAAAAAATTCATAATGCAAAGATATTAAAATAAAATCAATGGACTTACCTTAATAAATTTGAACATTCAAGTGAACAATTGCAGTGCTTCAGTGGTTTAATTTCACAAACTAGAAAATTTGAGAACGTGATCTTTTCATGGTTACTTATAAAATGAATCCTGTCTAGACGGAGTGACCTTCAAGCAGAATCAGAAAATGCAGATGTTGCATTTTTCAGAAGAAATGGTGTCTACATTACCATCAAAGGGACTGAATATTCAAGCTAAGTTAAAATTTAATTATGAAATTATAAGATTGTGTGTTACATTTGCTGCATAAAAAGCTATCTAAATCAGTGAAGCCACGAAAACATCTTACCTTGAGTTTTAAGAGTCATTTAGATGCTATTATAATTAATTTATGTTAATTCACTTGAGATTGAACTCAAATTGGCGCCCAACACAAAATCATTTTATATAAATTTAAATTAATAATTATTTATTTACAAAAAATTAATAAATTCACGGCATCTATTTTTGACGCAAGCCAACGTGGGGCTTTTGTAATATTTATTCACTACTATATATAAAATACATAGCAATATATATATATATATTGTTATAAATCATTGTTATTATGGAGAAATTAGAAATGAACAAAGATAAATTAATTTTAAAATATTCCTTGCAACTAGCAATTATATTTATTATGTGAATGATAACTTTTAATTATATGACAATAAATGAGCGCCAGGTGACAAATTTAAACTTTGCCGCCAAATATTAAACAAAATATAAACACCACGAACTAGCTCTCGAACATGTTTACTCAAAATCTCAGGAGTCGGATCTGCATAAAACGTTCTGCAAAACTACGAGTAAATGGGCAAATACATGAACTACCCAAACGCAGACAAAATCCAGTTAGTTCAGCACCTAGCCGGTCTGCGTATTATAACCTATAAATACTTATAGAAAATGCTAAATAACATTCGACAGTTTTTCTTAAATCTTGTATTCTGTTGTCGCCTCCGTGTTCCTGTAATCTCGTGCTTTCTGTCTAGGTCCGTAATAATTGTTTTACCTTTTGGAGTAATCTATTCATACAAGCATAAATGTTTCTTATTTTCGTCCTTGACTTGTTTCACAGCCTCCGCGAATCAGCGTCCAGAAAAAACCGAAGCGTAATCAACCAAATCTCAACTTTAAAGAGGATCAACTTACTCAAAATTAACTTTGTGAGTAAAACCAGCTTTCACTATCTTCAATGAAACTCGTTTTTAATCACTCAAACGAATAGTTTATTAGATTAATAATATTAATTAATTCATTTTATTTTATTTTAGGAGTAAAGAAAAATAGCGTGTATTCTCACGAATTTACCAAAACGCTCTTTTCAATTGTTTTTTCAACAAAACTCCATAACAATAGATAAAAACTCCAAAGCAACGATGCCAAAATTACATAACAATTATCAAAGGATACATGGATATAAATACAAATTGAAATTCTAATTTTGACAGGTAAATAATAATAATTAAAAATGTTCATAATTTATCAGCGCCATTTTCCAAACTAGTTTTGATTTAATAAACACTTTATACAAATTTTAAAATAACCTTTAACACACACTCTGTACTTCACGAATGTCCATAACATATTTCCACTAATTGTTCCGATAATGCAGTAATTTTCTTTGTGACTTCATAAAAATCAGAGCTAATCTTAAAATTAAGCTCGAGGCATATTATTGTATCTTCTATACGTAGTTCTTTACATATTTAAGCCTTCAAATACGAATATTAAATAAAAATTCTTTTTGTCTTAGGTTTTTATCAACATACGAGTTTGGCAGTGTTTCCAGCCAAGCAAGAAATTATCTGCGTTTTGGTCTGCCCTTTATTATTTACCACAAAGAAACCGAATTCTAAGACATCATAAAAATGTACGAGTATCCTTTAAAAATTGACATTGAATGAGCTAAACAAGTGAAAATTCATCACATTATATATATATGTATATATTGCTATGTACAACTCCCCTAGCTGATTGTACTAGCTGATTTCAACTCAATGATCAATGAACTCTCACCTTACTGTGTCACCTCGGCTTAAACTTCTCTTCTCAGTGTTTCATGGCTACCTTTATGCTTCTACCTCTAAATATACTCAAACGCTTCAGTAAAACCGCCTGTACCATAACTTCGTTTAATTGAACAAATCTTACAACATATGAAATGTATTGTGCCAAATATGATTCGTTGTATGTTAATTTAATATAATTTGCTTGCTCGGGTGTGATTTACTAGGTGAAGCCTGATCACACCTCCGCTTGATTCAAATATTGGAATTCGAATCATTTTTCATCCTTATTTATCCATAACCATAACAACCCTCCTTTTATAATACTTGCTCTATTGGAGCTCACCCTTTCGATCACATGAACATGTTCACATTCGCCATGCGAACCTGATTATTCCAACGCTACCTCCAATAGAACAACCATTTAACAAATCTACTATCACATGAATACCTAATGAGGAGATCCATAAGTAAAAATATGTACACACACTTACATGCAGTGCACTGACGGTACACCTACGACCTGCTTATAAAATTACCATAGCAATATATAGCAGATAATTTTTGTTAAGAAATTATTATTTACTTTCAGTTGCAGTGCGACAGATCATACCTGGTGCCACAGACCCGGACATTTTATTATTACCTACGAAAGTATGGGTCCGTAAGTCCACAGAAAAATTTAAGAAGTCGCTGTAAAAAACACTGGCAATTGTATATGCCCTTTTTATTTACTTATGCAATAAGCAGTAAAATGACCATCCAAATTTAAACCGTAATAGCAATCTTTGGATAGAAACCCGGGTTGCCTTAAAAAGTATTTTTGACAGACTGAGCAGTTACCTTTTAGTTATGTTTCTCAGTTCCGTTTTTCTACCGTCAAGATGACTATTATTTCCACATCCTTTAAAAATAACCTAAGGATACCTTCCTCGGATGGTATAACGGTTAAACACAGGGCCTACTTTCGGGTATGTCAAGGAGCTTTCCAAAAAAAATGACTTTAAAGGTTAACTTTTGGGTATGTCGAGTAAGTGCCCAAACGATGACTTTTAAGGTTAACCTTTGGGTATGTCCAGAGGTGTCTAAAAGATTACTTTTAAGGGTAACTTTTGGGTATGACGAGGTGGTACCCAAAAAATGACCCTCAAGGTTAACTTTTGGACATCTTTTATGATTAACCTTTTAACGACTTTGCGGATGTCTTAGGGTTACTCTACGATTAACTAATTTGTGACATAGTTAAAATACAGGCTAACATTTGGTTCACTAACGGTGACGTTGTATTTTTGCGAGGTTAACTTTTAGTTATCTTTTGGTTAACTATGGGTATGTGCGATTGATCGTTCCGTCACAACCGGTGCAATAGGAATGAGCATCTAGCACCATCTAAGCGTTAAAGTAAAAAGAAAACAATGTCTATCAAGATGATCTCTTGCTATATCAGTGCACAACGGACAATCATAAAGAATTGGTATTGGAAATGATGCTGCTGAATACCATTTCCATTCGTATATTGAAGAGAGTTAAAAATTCTATCCCCTGTAAATCCTGCTTCAGTAGTAAAGCACAAAAATATGTAAATCAATTTCCTATCGATCGTACGTTGCCATCCACTACAATCATGTCGTTAAACTTCATCAAGTCGTGGGTCTGAACACGCTGGTAGTGCCGTTGACTTTGTTCTTGTAAAGTTTTCGAAACCGGAAAAATTTCGGCTTACAAAGCAAGGCTTTTGTGCTACTGCTCTGCGTTTCGTCGGCGGATTCAAGAATGCGTTTTACAATTTGAACTATTCTGGTAGCTACCATACTTCTACCATAATTCTCAATATTGGACATCAGCTTCGACCACGTGCAGTCACTTTGTCATCAAGGTCTTGGAGAGACATTGAAATCCTAGAACTAGCTATTCTAACATATCACCAGTTTATATTTCTACCAGCTTGTGCGAATAGTGGATATTCCCGAAATTATATCGCAACCTACCCTACTATGATAAATAAAAATAAACACAGATTAAAGTTTTACTAGAAAAAATATGTAAACATATTTTAAGCTGTCATATTAATGAAATCATATTAATTTTTAAGTTATTCCAAAAATATGTAAAATACCTAGAACTAAGTGTTTTCGTAAACGTAACACATGTTTTGCAAATAGCAGTAAACGTGAAAAAATTTCTGTTAGAGACTTTCTTTAGGGGTATTTCTATTCATTCTTAAAATTTCTTTGAAATTATTTGATTTTCAATTTCTTCACCAACTGCGTATAAACGAATGGCACTATATTTTCTGAATGTTTTAGAATTAGATATTTAAGTTTCATGGTAACAAAAACGAAAGGAAATCTGCCACGAGAAAGAGAAATTCAAACAATACCTATAAGACATAACCATATACGTATAATCGAACTGCCGACTTTAACGTCAAATGCCAGCCTTCTCTTTACGATACGCGGACCCATAAAACATAAAAACATAAATTCAGGGACTGAAACCGCAGTAAATGATAGATTTAGTCTCAAACATTGATTCACGTTATTGTCGAAGAGGATTCTGACATGATAGGATTTCATATTATAAAATAAAATGACATCTTACACGTTAAATTTATTTATGCAAGATCAAATCAGCTGCAATTCCAACTAAAACTAAAGAAAAGCGTATATATCCATAAAAAGTTTTATATATAAGACGGTATCAAAAGTTCCTTTCGTTTAATTTGCAATATTCTACGATTTTTGTCTTGAAAGAAAAAAGTTATTTAATACATTGTGAAAAATTACAGAAGATGAACATTGCCCATAGTAATAAAAAGTTTTCTTATGAAATGCCATAGGAAGAATTTCGAGGAAAACTGGAATCAGAAAATATCAAACAACACTTGTAGTTGAAAAACTGGCAGGAAAAGTTTTAGTTTTGGAAAAGGTCAACACCGAACGACGTATTTAATCAACAAAAAGCTTTCGATAGGAATTCTGTTAATTTACTATATTCTGCATACACGTGCTTGATTCTCAGATTTTAGATAAATATTAATTAAAATAAAATTATGTATCCGTAATTAAAAGTTTAAAATTAAAAGTGGTTCTGTGTGTAGTATATTTTGACATTTGCATTATTATCTAGAAAAGCGAATTAATTGAAATGGGAAAATTGCTTGCGGCAAACATGTATTACACTTCAGAGAATACTTGAGTCGTAATTCTGTTTTAATTGCCTACAAGTCGTATGCGTGCCCTATATCGTAGAATGTTAAAATTTAATATTCTACACTTAACACAGAAATAACACGCTTCAGTAGCAAGGTAGTACCTAAGTCTTCTTTTAACAAATCGAGACTACTCCCATATAAGTATTACTTATGCTGCATATTTCGAAATAATGTTGGGAGATAGAGATATGACGAAGTTTTGTGAATTGTTGGGCTCGTACATGGCAATTTTCTGCAGTGCATTTTAAATTTATTAGTCTAGTTTCTTCGTAAAGGGGAAGATGTAAAGTGCTATTTTGCGCACTTCTTAAATTACATATTTCCTAGATAAAGGATAAAACTCCCTTGTACGTTGAAAATATACATTTACACAGAAAACATAAAAATAGTACAAATACTACTGAATTAATATTGAGTTACTGAACCTTCTATTTTTAAGCCTAAACTTTACAAGCAGTTCTGTAATTGGATTTCATAGTAATATTCCTCCAAATTTGATTTAATAGAAAAGTCATGAAGTTATAGAACCATAAATCTACAAGTTCCGAAAGGAAATTAAATGTCTCCTATCACGTAATCATTGCTGCATCTAAAATATGTAGGTAAGTAGATAAGTTAATTAATTTAACATAACTTCATCCGCGCACACAACCCCATATTAAATCTCTGTTATGATACCAAAATAGCTACAAGAAACAATAACGTAAAGTATCCTTACAAGGTTCTAAGAATGCGATATCATAATTGAACAGTTATATTTAACGAGGTTTCAAGTTCGTGACTTAGTGCATTTTGTAGAAAATAAAGATAAAAATATTGCGCATTTACATAAGAATGAGGTATTTATGTGTCAGTCCGCACAACCTTAAAACATGCTGTTTAGATATAAATTTATGCTAATAGAGTCCGCTATGTAATACCAAACATATTTAAGTTTAATTCTTTTGTCATTAGATAAGAATACAAATATACCTATATAACTCGATAATACAACATAGTAGTACGAGGGCAGCCTCTTCCGTTTTTACAAACGACCACTAGGTGGCGCTATTGAGATGTGTCATTACTATTTTCGTAACATTTGACATTTGTTATTGTGAAAACAATGGCAGCTTAGAAATTGACCGAGTAGTTTGTTTAGAGTGAGCATTTGAAAAAAGCAATTTTGTGAAAAAAATGTAAATTTCACGTGAAGGTTTTCGTTGGATGATTTTTTACGATTTTAGTATTATTTCTATAATTATGTAAGATTTAATGTGGAAGCTTTAGTGAAAAATGTTAAATAATTCAGTAGAAAAATATGTTCTCTCACAATTTGGAAACTTGCTATCTGTTCACCTTGAATCATGTACAGGTGGAATCAAAATTCTCAGTTATATCTTGCTTGTTGTTAAAAATGGACATCGTCATTTTGACTATTTATATATGTAAGCCTTAAGGGAGCAGTTCTACCCAAATTCGAATAAATAGTTTGGTATAGAAAATACTATTCATACTGTTTTGCTACTGAATAACTGATTATTTTTCAACCGTTACTATACGACGGTTGATAAAAATTTAAAATGGTAACCTTACTGGTTTCATTATTCAAAAAATAAGGACGGTTCTATCTTGATCATTTTCGTAAGTAACGTAAAAGTTTTAGTAAAAATGTAATTGAAAAATACATTTGCTATTATTTATTTATTTGCTGGCCGTTTTTGAACTATGACTTTACGATGGATTAGTTAGAGCTTTGAATGGTAAACTTACTCGTTTCGTTATTCTAAAAAATAAGAACAGTTTTACCTTGACCATTTTCATATGTAAGCTTCAAGATAAAAGTTTTAGTACAAAATTTAAATGATAATTATTGTTGTTTACCGTTTGGTTATTTGTTTTCTATTTGTCTTTGAACCATGACTATACGACGGCCCAGGAGAGCTTTCGATGGTAACTATACTGGTTTGGTAGTAATAAAAAATAGACGCGATTTCATGTTAACTATTTTTATATGCAATCTTTAATGCGGAAGCTTAGTGAAAAAATGTTAGTAGCCAAATAAGTATTCTCACTATTTGGACACTTGCTTGCTTGCTTACCATTCTTATATGGAAACCTTAAGATAGAAGCTTTTGCCAAAAACTTTAATAAATAATTTAGTATGACCTAACTCAACAACAAAAGATTGTTTACAATTGGTTTGCAGAATTTCGTCGTGGTCGTGCGTCCGTCAGTGATGCGTTTCCTGAAGGTCGATCAAACATTCGATACTGCATGAACATTAAGCTGTGAAAAACATCTGTTCCCGATTGAACTGCAAAATCCTTATACAACATCGTAACAGGTGACGAAATTTAAATATATTCGTATGAACCGGAAACTAAACAATTCACTGTTTGGGTGTTCCAAGATGAACCAAATCCTACAGAAGTTGTTCGTTCACGAAGCACTTCTAAGGAAATGATCGCTTGTCTCTTCGGTTGTACTGGACATTCCTTTAGAGGATCGAAGAACAGTTAACGCTGAATGGTATGCAATAATTTGTTTGCCGTAAGCCATCCATGAAATCAGAAAAAAAAACAACCAAAAACGTCGCATCATTCTTCATCGTGACAATGCCAGCCCTCACAGCACGTCAAACAGTTGCTTATTTGAAGGAGAAAAACATCCAGTTAATGTCTCATTACCCGTATTCACCTGATTTATCCCCTAATGATTTCTTTGTGTTCCCGAATGTCAAACAAAAAATGTGTGGACAGCGATTTTCACCACCCCAAGAAGCTGTTGAAGCCTTCAAAAACCATGTTTTTGAGCTACCAACTTCAGAGTAAAAAAAATGTTTCGAGAATTGGTTTGAACGCGCGCAAAAGTGTAAAAATCTTAAAGGGGAACATTTTGAAAAGCACTAAAACAGTTTGTTCTAAAACAATTTTTACCTTCCTAGTTTTTGTAAAAACTTAAAAGGCTGCCCTCGTACTTCCGCATTTCTAATAATTTTTGTGGATTCTTATTTAGACTTCTTTATGTAGGTGCTATTTTTACCGGCTGTACTATTTATGCAGTGCTATTTTTGAAGCACTATTATTAGCGCAGACCCTCAACACGACTAGTAAGGTGTTGATTGTTGTGCTAACAGGTACTAGTGACATCCTAGTAAGGTCCCCTTCATTAATTAGTATTTCAAAGCTATCGGCCATACGTCGAAGCAGTAATTTGTCTATGCAAAAGACAGGATTTGTACGCGTTGGAATATTTTAGTGCCAGCCATTGCTGTTTTTGAATTAGCTCATTAATTTGAATATAATATTATTTTTGTTATATTTATTATTTTATATTTTGCTGATAAATGTATATGTTGTATTGTGTATTTTGTATATTTTCAATGTACAAAAGCTCCAATTTTATAAGTTTGAAAATCATATAACCTAGCAGTTCAGTTTTTTAATATTACTAACTACAGAATCTCATCTGAATGGCTATTTAATACGTTCAAAAAAATACTTTATTTACCATAAATCACACAGAGTTTATAATTCCTAGGAAGGTTTGCTGAACTCTTAGCAGTAATTGTAGTTTTCCACACGAAACTTCCAGAGTTAAAAAATGCAGTGTCATTAATGCATTATAAATGAGATGTCCAACATAATGAAAATGTTTAAGATTACGGACATTCCTTGGTAGATCCAACTTTTAAAGGTTAGAGTTGCTAGTTATAACATATAAAGTTAAAAAAGTTGAGACTCTCAGAAATTCAAGCTTTCATTTTCAAAGAAGCATCTTATCGCATTATAGCAAAATGATGGGGCCCAACCCTAAGCTAAACTATTTTATGGGGCTCCTTTTGGAGTAAAGCGTTATTCGAGTTTGTAGCTTCAGCAGAAGTTTAACAAAATTAAACTGATATCATTAAATATCTATTTATTATCCCCTTAAAATATGTAAAAACTCGAACACACACATTTTACATTTTTTTTAATCTGGAAAAATATAAAAGAAAATTCATATACTACGGAAAAATGTTCTGCTACATATAACAAATATTCAAATTAATGAAACAGAAATTAAAACGATAAACTAAATATGGCAAAAGTTTTTTAAGAAAATCTATGAAACTGTTTTCTTCCGCGATTGTTGTAAAGCGAAATCTGCCGTTAAATTGTCAAATTTCAAACGTCTAAGTTTATCGCTTTCCATATAAACTCCTGGACAAAATTAACGCACCACTTTTTACTTTTACTATTACTAGTAATTTTCACAGTTTTAATTTGTGAAATATAGTATCTAGGTACCTTAGGATCTCATCTGTTATTATTGAAAAAACAATTGCAATCATTTGACGTTTTTAAGGTAATAAGTTTGCAAATAAGTTTATGTGGCGTTGATTTCGTAAAAAGCTGTTAAACAAAAATTGGTCAGTTTAATTTTGTTTATCATTAGTTTGATTTTCATTTGTTTAAAATAATAAAATACACTGTCCAGTATAACTAGAGTTGAACATATGAATCGTCAACGCAATTTAAGTGAACATGAAGCAGCGCAAGCAATAGCTCTGGTTAAAGATGGTCGTAGCCAGCGTTATGTGGCTAATTTGTTAGGCGTTAAACAGTCAACAATAAGTCGGACTGTTAAACGTTTTAACGAACTTGGGACTTTCTCTAGAGCAAGAGGACAAGGTCGTAAAAGATCTACAGGTGAAAGAGATGATCGATTTCTTAGACAGCTTGCATTAAGGATGAGACGATCGACTGGTCCGAGTTAAGCAGAGCTCTAGCAGAAGTTCGAAATGTAGAGATTTCTGGAAGAACAGTCAGGAGAAGGCTTAATGAAGCAGGATTAAAGAGTAGAAGACCAGCAATTGCACCACTGCTCACCAGGGAACATAGAGTTGCTAGATTGCGTTTTGCTAGAGCTCATGCAAACTGGACTATTGACGAGTGGAAACAAGTTTTGTTTTCGGACGAAACACGAGTCAGTCTGAAGTCACCAGATGGACGTGAGCGTGTTTGGAGAAGACCACAAGAGAGGTATGCTGACTGCAATATCTCTCTAAGAGTTCCATTTGGTGGTGGGTCAGTAATGTTCTGGGGCGCAATTTGTTTTGACACTTCCACGGAGTTGGTACCTATTCACAGGAGATCAATGAATGCAAATTATTATATCGAGAATATTGTAGAAGAATATGTTATGCCGTTTGCTCCATTTATCGGCGACAACTTCATGTTTATGCAAGATAACGCTCGACCACACGTTGCTGTAGAAGTAATGGATTACCTTCGTGGAGTGAATATTCAGGTTATGGAGTGGCAACCTAAAAGCCCGGACTTGAATCCCATAGAACATCTGTGGGATGCACTTAAACGGTCAGTTAGACGGCACATACCTGCTCCTACAACTCTTAGGGAACTTCAAGAAGCTGTGGTGGCTGAATGGGAGAATATTCCTCAAGCCACTATCCGCAACTTAATTAGTAGTATGCCTAGACGAATGGAAGCAGTTATAAGAGCAAGGGGAGGCAATAATATATTATATTAATGTTATAATTTTAAAGTTCAATTTAATTTTAGAAGATCTTTTTATAATTTTTAAATTTTCACTGTGCCTTCAAGTTTAGATGTTACTGCAACATTTTTGCTAAATTAGCGTTGAATCACGTTGAAACTGTTGTTAGAAGTTGGTTAAAGTGTTTTTTGTTACAATTCATGCGTTATAATTTCAATAATAAAGGTTTTTTGTTGAATTTTGTCATTTACTATAAGTGATGCGTTAATTTTGTCCAGGAGTGTATTATAATATGCTTAAAGTAGGAAGTTTACCCCGAAGCATAGCATTACAGTATTCAGTTTTCACTCTTTTTAGGCTACTAGTAACTAGAAGATTTCTCTTCTGAGCAGTTGGTAATCATAAAGGTGAGGAATATTCCAAATATTGTTTTGACGTTGGGGTACAAGGGCAGCCTTTTAAGTTTTAAAAAAAAACTAGACAAGGAGAAATGATTTTAGAAGAAACTGTTTTATTGCTTTTCAAAATATTCGGCTTTAAGATTTATACACTTTTGCATGCGTTCAAACTAACTCTCGAAACATTTTTCCACTCTAAAATTGGTATCTGGAAAACATGGTTTTTGAAGGCTTCAATAGCTTCGTGAGGTGATGAAAATCACCGTCTATGCATTTTTTGTTTGATATTCGGGAACAAAAAGAAATCGTTAGGCGATAAATCAGATGAATATACAGGCAATCACACATTAATTCGATGTTTTCCTCTTTCAAATAATCAATTGTTTGACGTACTGTGTGAGGGCTGGCATTGTCATGATGAAGAATGATGCGACGTTTTCGGTTGTTTTTCCTGATTTGGTCGATGACTTCTGGCAAACAAATTCTTGTATACCATTCAGTGTTAACTGTTCTCTTTCCTCTAAAAGAATAGTTGCAACATGTGCAGTACGACCGAAGAAACAAGCGATCATTTTCTTGGAAGTGCTTCGTGAACGAACAACTTTTTTGGGATTCATTTCATCTTGGACCACCCAAACAGTGGATTGTTGCTTAGTTTCCGGTTCATACAAATATATCCAAGTTTCGTCACCTGTTACGATGTTGTATACGGATTTTGCAGTTCCTCGGTCGAATTTTTTGAGCATTTCCTTATCCCAATTAACACAAGCCTTTTTTTGAACTTGGCTGAAATTATGCGGAATCCATCGGGAACAGATCTTTTTCACAGATAAATGTTCGTGTATAAACGAATCTACTGCAGTTTTCAATATGCCTAAGGATGCCTCTATCTCACTGTAAGTCAAAAGCCCATCTTTTTCAATCATGTTGCGCACAGCATCGATGTTTTTTGGAATAACAACCGATTTTGGTCGACCTTCACGAAATTCATCACTGACGGACCTAGGACCTCGACCAAATTCTGCAAACCAATAGTAAATAGTCTTTTCTGATGGTACTTTCTTAGCAAAAGTTGAACGAAGCGATTCTATGCATTGTTGTTGCGTTAGACCTTTACTAAAATCGTAAAGAATCATCCAACGAAAACCTTCACGTGAAATTTCCATTTTTCAGAACATTGCTTTTTATAAATGCTCACTGTAAACAAACTACTCGGTCAATTTCTAAGCTGCCACTGTTTTCACAATAACAAATGTCAAATTTTACGAAAATAGAACGATACATCTCAATACCGCCGCCTAGTAGTCGTTTGTAAAAACCTAAAAGGCTGCCCTCGTATAATAATTGAATTCTATCTGTAATTATGTATGTAAATTTAGATAATTGAATTAATGCATGGATATATAGTTAGTTTTAAGTATAATCTAAGCTGTTTAATGTCCTCAAATATTTCAGAAGCTATATAATCTGGATACTCCTGCAGTGCTATTTTCACATGTTGTTTTTAGTCATTGTCTGATTGGCCAAATTGTAAAAGAAATAAAAATTTGTTACAGATATTGTTGTAAACTCCACTTCTCCTTTTCAAATTACTTCCTAAAGCATCCATAATAGGTATTAAAGTCTAAATTCAAAATTCATCCCGTGCCGAATGCATTTCAATCATTTATTTGTGTTTTCTAGTATTTTTCGCTTCTTCGTTGTTTTATAATTGTCTTCATACGAACACATTGCTTTCACACTTCGTTCAAAATTACCCCAGTCTTTTTTCTGCATGATATAATTCTATAATAAATTAACAGCTAATTCTTAATTGTGCGGGAGATTTGTAACTAATATTTTAGATAGTTATATAAATATTTTTAATATTTGTGTAATAAAAATTTGGTAGCCTAATTAATTATTAACCAAATTTCTGAAGCCCTGCCAAATAAGTGGCCCCAAGGTAAAGCTTGTCTAGCTTATAATGTAAATCCGGCCCTGGGAACCTATTTACAACTCCTTAAATTATTAATAGAAACATAAGAAAATAATTATGCACAAATAGCGGTAGAAGATTATAAACTTTAAGAATTTTATAGCATATACACAAGGAAAACTCTAAAAGGAATCAAAAATTCAAATTATTGTGTTAAGGAAATGAGCACCTCCAAGATTTTGTTGCTGACTGCTTAAGTTATTTTTGACAGGATAAAATCTACGAAAAAAAAATAAAAACCCTGTAATTTAGTGTTTAAAAATAGTTTTCAAATTAATGCATATTAATTATTATTCACATTATTGTATATTTCAATATGTAAACGTTTTTTAATGCACATAAATTTGATTTTTGGTGATAAGAAATTGACGATCATTTACTGATTGCTCCCACAAATTGGTACTGTGAAATAAATTTGGTTGTAATGTTTGCACTTTACGATTCAAAAGCTTGCAGAAAACATTATCTAAAACGTCATTAATGTCAGAGATATGGCCTTAAAACCCTAAAAAGTGCTGTATATATATTTCCTGCTGAAGTATAACAGGAATATGTGAAAACTCCATTCTCACCTATATCAGATTATTCTTTTCGATATTTGGTTGTGTAGCAACTGTGTGGCAAATAACCTCGATAAAATTCACTTTTATGCGGTCGTAATACCAATATCTACTACACACATTTTCGCGAGATTTCTAGGAAAACGATAAAATGGGAAACTTGCCGATATTTCCGTAGCCTGCATTTACCAGAAATTTAAAGAATTGTTCAAAAAGGCTTCTCGAACTTGCGACAACTTGATGTCGCGACCTTGTATTTTTTTAGGGTTTCTGTTTTGAGCCCGCATTTACGAGCCTATCTTTTTGAGCTTTTCGGGCGTCATTGTGCAAGACGTAGCGACGCACAATAGTGGTGTTATCTGTCGGCTTCATTTTAGTCCGCTCTTCGTCTAATAAACAAACTTCAAAGGGTGTCTAAAAAAACCTCCGGTTATAAAGGAATGTAAGAGGGGATGTTTTGCGGGTCCTTGTAATCTTTTGCCAACAAATAAAAGAGAGCACCTCATCAGTTGCGCTGCAGAAGTTGACGTCTAACGACTACAAAGTTCGTTACTAATGAAGGTCTGAAAAAGTAACTCGATGACACAAACATTATTCGTAACAAACATGAAAGTGTCGTAAAGGACTAGAGCGAGTCGTGAAGCGCCATCTGTGAGCGGGGACGCCGCCGCCGCCGCGCTCCGGGCAATTAGTGGTGACGCCGCCCGCAGAACAATACGCTCCCTGTATCCTAGCAACGCCTCTTATTTAATGTTATACGTATCTTGTATGTGTTGTATTCCCTCTTCTAATTTATCTGGCCGCGTATGTTGACGTCAAATGTCGGAGACTTGGGGAATAGCCCGGTCCCACAGTATGTTTTCTGATGCGATATCACACGCTGCAACTTCGCTACATGGCCCAATAAAACGAATTGCTTGCGATATATTTAAAAACTGGAGCATGTCTATCTTAATCCGCGCTCCTCGGTCCGATTTCGCATTGGCGTATGTGAAGTTGGCATAAATTACCAGCCAGTATAAAAGCGGGTTTACGACGGAAAACTTTGAGCTACGTACTACCCATCTCCTCAAAATGCGAAATTCCGATTGCTGCTCTACTTGGAGCGTTATTTATGACTTTTCTTCTGCTAAGTAGGCGTTGAAGATTTTATATGCACCCATCACAACTTTGACGTATATTTATTTTACGTCTTTGCCGCTGGAACAATCAAACGCGCGCTTCGAATTTTGCCTTTCGTACGGTTTTCCGTGCTGTATCGCCATATAATGCTTTTAATTCAATTCACTCGGATTCCCTTACTTTTTGTTTTCTTTATTTTATAAATCCCTTTCAACAGCTTCGGCATTTGTTTTAGTTAAAACTACAGCTACAGAAGCAACAACCTTTTCTATAAGGATTGGTTGTAGAAAACACACAAATATTAAGTAGAGGAGAGGAGGGTATTATGGAATACCAGTTTTTGAATAAAAATCCCCAAAATCATCATGAGTACATACTATAACTAATTGTAATGAACTGTCACTTGTAAAAAAATACTATTTATTTTGTTGCTACATATAGAGAAAATTATTTAAAAAAAAGTTACAAATGGAGGTTAATATGAAATAGTCGGGTAATATGGAATAGGTGGTTTAAACCATGGAAAAACTAATTAGACTTCATTAAACATAGTTATTTTTAACTATAAAAACCATATTTTTAAGATTATGTGCAAGTCATTTCTGCTTCTAGTCTATTTACAAAAGTCACAGATATAATCTTCTTTCTCTGGTGAGCCCACAGAGAACAGCTGAAGCATTGAATCCAAATTACCCCCGTTGATCTTCGGAGAATTTTCCGTTACAGAAGATACATTCAACGTTTTTGTTTTCCGGTTCTTTAGTTGATGGCATGAAGTCCACTACAGATGATACATCAGAATGGAACAATTCATCGCTGCTAACACTGGAGTCATCTCGAGTAGGTTTAGATCTAGAAGGTCAGTCTAAGTTTAATTTCTTAACAGGGGATCTTTGAATGTTCGGTTTCTTTTGTTGTTTTGAAGCTTCTGGTTCCTTCTTTTTGTCCTTTTCTTTCAGTTCATCCTCTAACTCTATTTTATATGGGGAGTAGCTTATTATAGAAGAAGATCCAGCTTTCCTGCCTCTATTTGACTTCTGCTTTTTTGGAGGTGGTGGTGATATCTTTAAGGGTAGGACCAAATTTTTTACTTAGGGTAAAAACATAGCGCAGTAGCTCATCTCGCCTCGCACATCGCCGTGCAGCTCGCTGCACAGCGATGGTAAAATAATGCTGTAGAACCATATGAGTTCTAGCATACCGGCATTCTACACCAAGCCACGTATCTCGCCGCGCACCTCGCCGTAAATTGAGGAACAAAATAATTTGTTTTCCAGCGGCGAGCTGCCTGAAACTCGTTGCGTGATTGGTTCTCTCAAGAAACTCTCCCTCGACAACAGCCCGTACATACTGCAGTTGCATTTAACCAGCAGTTCATAATCAGTGTCAGTCTGTCAGTGTCAAAACGTGTAAAGTTAAAGTATATGTAAAAAATATTATGAATAAAGAAATACTAATTAGTAAAGTATTCCGAAAGCCTCAGATTTGGGACCAACGACTCAAATCTCATCACAACCGATATGCTTTGGATAAGTGTTGGGTTGAAGTTGCTGGTAAATGTGGGGCGATGGTGTCGATGTGGAATGGCCATATTTCAAAAGCTTGATGTTCTTGAAAGACGTTTTTGAAAAGAGACCGGCAACAAGTAATTTAGGCAAACCGGAAAATACTGAAGTTGGGGTTTCGTACGGTGAAGGTGAGGTTTACGGTCAAGTTGGGTGACAGAGAAGGCACACAAATTAATGATACACAAATAAATGATGATCATGGCGATGGTGATGGTATATTATCCCCCCCCCACGCCTTTTTCTGAAACATCAAGTGTTGGCCAATCTTCTGCTCCTAATAATCGTTCCTATTCAACACGAATCGGAAGGTCTTCGAGAGCCATGATTGGGATACCGAAAACGGACTAGTCAGACAGAAGTGATAGGGAAGAGCTGGTTGGAATTGGAAAAAGAAAAAATGAAAACGAAAAAGGCGGAAGAAGCATCGAATATAGATAAAAATGATGAAGTCTTCACGTCTCTCTTGCACCATGTCAAAAAATACGGTCTGAAGAGAAGCTGTCGTTTCGAATAAAAGTTCAGCAGTTGCTCATGGAAACTATTTATGGAAGAAACGTAGAAGAATGTAGCACGCTAAATCGAGTTCCAGCAAGGCCGTCCTCATCTGCACAACAACAAGTTACTTTTGATGGTAATAAATCTTATGTAGTTATGCGAACATTTGACTATAATAATTATTAGAAAAACATTTTACGTCTGTATAACAATGGCAAAATAAATAATCTATTACTTCCTACCCGAGTGTTACTGCTAATCTTTCTTCGGCACTGATGGATTGCCTATGTAAGTTGGCACATTGTTGTTCTTCGATTTGCGGTTCTATTAGATGCAAGATGTAATTAAACGTTGGCTAAGTAATTCGTAGGTATTCATAATATCGATCCTGGTATCCTTCAAGTTTCGGGTACAAATGATAGAATTCACCAAGTCTAGTTTGCTCTTGATTTACTGGATGCACATTCCATCTGCGATTCCCCTTTGTTAACAATAACCACCATTTGAAGGGAATTGAAGAGTCACTGTCAATATCTGAATCTGAGAACATTTTTACTACCACTCCGATACAATGAAACCGGACAACTGAACCAAGATCAACGACTGTGTGAACTTCTCCATTATGTTTTGAGCGGCGACGTGCCGATGTCCGTGAATCTTCGCTGCAAGATGCATGGCGATTTGCAAGAAGAGATGCACTGATCCTATGTTTTTAGCCTTAGACATATCAGGGACAACCACATCAGGACTCTTGGAAGAACAGGGTTGAGGTGAATCAGAGCTTGTAGACGAACATGTTAGAGGGTCATTTGTCGTCTTATAGTCTGATGCCTAGGAACAGTGAGTGTAGAAGCAATAAAATCTTCACTGCTAAAAATATTTCTATTGACAGGATAAATACCAGTCACTTTGAAGTCGTTTACTGCCAAGTTATACTTTAAGGTAGGCTCTGCCAAACAATTCCATCATATCAAAAATACTCAAGGACCTTGAGATATGCCTTAAAAAAGATCTCACTTCCTCCCTATAGTGACACTTTAATGGACCCATAAAGGTTTTATCCAAGGGTTGGCTTGCGAACAGTGGGGGGGGGGGTAGACATAAAATCGTAACATGACTTTCCCTTGCTAAATTAATTACGCCATTGTTACGCTTGTGGGTTGTGTGCCCGTCAAAGTGAAGCAAGACAGGTGACTCAGCTGAGGGTTTTATTACAGCAATAAAATGTTTAAACCATTTAGTAAAATGTTTGTCTGTATCCAGCCAGACGGGTGGCACGATGCGATGGTCCTTGGTGAAGCACCTCTAAGAAGTTGTGCATTCATGTTCTTCCTCGGGAATATCACAAGAGGCGGGACAAAGTCACTTCCTGCACTCATACAGGTGAATGATGGTAACGAGAGAACCTCTTTCAGCTGAAGTAAGGGACCCAATTTGTCTCTTTCCTTTTAGGCCTACTACATGAGGAACTTTACTTTGAACCACAGACAAACCAGTTTCGTCTACATTAAATATCCTGTTAGGAGGATAGTTGTATTTTTTGAAAACAACATCGACCAGGTCAAGAAGCTTGTCTACTTCTTCTTTATTAAATCCTCTGGCTCTGGCAAAAAATGTACCCATGGGTTTACGGACTGAAAGTTTTGGGTTCCTTTTTACAAAAGCGTAGAACCAGTCTTTGCCAGCAGTTTCGTCCTTAAATGGCTTGGATCTGTTATTTCGAACCGCAAGTTGATTGGCAAGACTGCAGACATCGCTTTTTGTGAGCCCATAGAACATGGCCTCCATCTCAACTACCTAAATACTTTTGTAACTCGTCTTCTAGTCCTTTAGAAAAAAATGGCTTACGGCCAAGAGCAGTTGAGGCTGCTACCTTTGAATTTTTCTCCTTACTTACAAGGCGGAAGAGAGACGCTCCGGGAACCTGGAATACGCCTTAATGTACCCCATCTTCTTCTCACGGACAGCTTCTATAGCCTTAGCCATCTGCGTCTGATCCAAAGCTTTCGTTTCTTTCCCTTATCTTCCTTCTTTCTAGGCATATCTATATATATATATATATATATATATATATTGATGCTTGTTAAGTTGTCACCTCCGGCATACAGAAGAGGCGTCCTGACCTCCACGTCTTCCCTTTGATCTGTTGCTATAAATTCGACATATATATAATGAGGGGGACTCCGACAATCCGAATTTCAAAAGAGGGGAAGCAATTTCTTCTTTTTTATGGGGTCATATATAGAGCATACGAAAGATACGTTCGGACCTCCAATATATATAGATGAAAAGAGACATCTAATTCACTGTTACCTCCAACACTGTTGCCAAATCTACACACATGACTCAGCTGTTCTCACCTACAACTAGTACGGGGGCGTGTGGTAGAAAACCTACCGTGATAATCTTAATACGCATATATGTGCTATACATTGTTGAATTTGTTTTGAAACGTAAATTACGAATTACGAAGGTACCAGGCTCTTAGTGGTGGCAGAGAGCCGTAAAACCCTTTTCTCCATGGCGCAATCAGAACTTCTTAATATTTTAGATTTTATTCAGTCATCATTCGATAATTAGTAA
>JABXWE010002555.1:0-51970 GCA_014611495.1 Limonius californicus | reverse complement strand
AAAAAAAAAAAAGCAACCGCAGCCACACAAATAGCAGCCAAGCATGGTAAGAATGAAACAAAAATGCAGAAGCTAGGAAGCTACAAATTAGAAGGTTAGAACATTAACAACCGAGGGGAGTTCAATAGAATTAGAACAAACAACACAAAAATTTTCCTGGATATAATAGAGATTGCAGAATTAAGACAAATAGGCGACAACACAATATAAGAAGGAGTCGGTTTCTATATAAATAAAAACATAATAAAACTAGTAGAAGAGGTAAAAGGGTACTCGGACAGGATAGCAATGTTAACAATAAAATTAAATGAAAGAGAGAAACTGGTAATAATAAAAGTCTACACACCTACTGAGGCTGGATCTGAAGAAGACTTATAGAATTTTTATGATAAAGTTAAAAAAGCGTTAAAGAAAGCACGAAGTCAAACGAAAAAAATCGTAATGGTGGACGATTTTAACAGCAAAATAGGACAGCATGCAGAAGCAGAAGAAGATGGCGCCATCACAGGATGGTTCTGTTATGGTCGAAGAAATGATAGAGGGAGAGAGCTAATAAGCTTTGCAATAAGGAACAGATTATTATTATTATAAATACATTCTTTAAGGGAAGAAGTGGAAGAAAATGGATTTGGAAATTACCGAATGGAACGTAACGCAATGAAATCGACTTCATTTTAGTGTCAGACAAAAACCTTATGACCAAAACAGAAGTAATAAACCAATTCGAACTAAGCACAGATCACAGGATGGTGAGAGCAACAATAACAACAAAGAAAATCATAAAAAGACTGCAGAAGATAACAAAAAGTGAAACTGTTTTCAATAATGGAGAATTTCGTGTAGGAATATCAGAAAAAGTTAAAGCTATAGAAAAATCAACAATCACAGAACAAAATGTACAGAATCTGTACGATGAGTTAGACAGAATAATAAGAAATACTTACGTAAACAGAATCCGAAGAAAAGGCACACCGGAAAGCTGGGAAATTGACGAAAAAACGAAACAATTAATAAAAAAGAGAGAAGAAATGAAAAAAGGGAAGGATATCAGATTCAGGGAAGAATACCCAGAACTCGACAAACTTACAAAGAGAGAAATCCGCAAAGATATAAGAGGTTATGAGAAAGGAAAAATAGAAGAGATAGGTAATGGAGGAAATGGGCTCAACAAGGAAACTGAGGAAGGAGCTCAGCAAAGGGAAGCAATGGATCAGCAAGTTAATGAACAAGAAAGGTGAAGAGGAAAGAACGAGAAAAGGGATAATCCTAGTTATAACAGAACAGTACAAAGAAATATTTAGCAGCAGTAGAAACTCTGAGGTTCCCAGGATCGGGGAAATAAACGAACTAGATGAAACAAATGCCTGGCATGAAATAGAAGTAGAAGAAAGAAAGAAAACTATAAGTACGCTAAAGAATGGCAAAGCCCCAGGAGAAGACAGAATATTTAACGAACAATTAAAATGGCTACCCGAAGAAGCCATAGAGATATTAAAAGATCTTTTTAACAAACTAACACAGGACGAGAAAATACCATATTACTGCATAAGAAAGGTAGTAAAGAAGTGATAAAAAGTACAGACCAATTAGCCTTATACCAACTTTGTACAAAGTATTTGCAACCATTATTAAATGAAGAATAATTAATATTTTGAATGGAAACCAACCACCAGAGCAGGCAGGATTTAGAAATGGGTACTCAACAATGGACAACGTACAGGCAATTACTCAAATAATGGAAAAATGCCAAGAATACAACAAACCTATCCATATAGCATTTGTGGATTACTCCAAAGCCTTCAACAGCTTAGAACATGGTGCTATGATCCAGGCCTTAATAAGTCAGGGAGTTCCAGCAAAGTATGTCAGAATCATAGAAGAATTATATAAAGAAGGGAAAGTAAAAATAAGACTAGAAAAAGATGGAGAGTACTTTAGTATTGAAAGGGGAGCAAGGCGACTCACGATTCACAGCCACTCTAGAAGACATTTTCCGCAACTTAAAATGGGAAAAATACGGCATCGATATAAGTGGTAAAAGGTTATCAAAGCTGAGATTTGCCGACGACGTGATCCTGTTAGCTGAAAGTAGTGCAACACTAAAGTTAATGCTAAAGGAATTAGTGAAGAAAGCAGTAAGACGAGCCTAAAAATAAATTTCAAAAAAATGATCTTATAATGTCAGATTATCAAACGATTTAGTACTGGGAGATGAAACTGTAAAATATGTCCAAGAAATTTTATACTTGGGAAATTGGGGCAGGGTATTTCTTTTGGGAGCAGAACCGGGCGAGACATTTATAGAAGAATCGACATGATTTGGAAGTGCTTCTGGTCCTTAAAACATATTTTTAAAAATAGTCCTCAGATTGATGTCCATGCTCATAATGGGGTAAATTTAAGAAATTAAATTAAAAACAACAACCTTGTCAGCCCCACGAAATATATTTCGTAAATAAATTAAAGTTAAATTGGTGGTGAACGTTTTCGCAACTCACAACTGTTGCATCATCAGACCAAGAATTAAATTAAATTTTATTTAGTCAAAAAATGCAAAACTAAAACACGCACGCCATCACTGGCTGCATTAAAAAATATACAAAATCATGTAATTGAATTTAAATTTAAACATCAAAAAGCCTTTGGCCAACCGCCCAAAAACCGACAAAAACATTAAAAGGGTCTCCTCCATTTTGACTTCAAGTGGGTCGGATGTAGTTAAAATAGTTTGGGGTGTTTTTCACACCCTTTTAATGCTTTTGTCGGTTTTTGGCCGGTTGGCCAAAGGCTTTTTGATGTTTAAATTTAAATTCAATTACATGATTTTATATATTTTTTAATGTAGCCAGTGATGGCGTGCGTGTTTTAGTTTTACATTACTTTAACTTATTTATGAAATATATTTCGTGGGGCTGACAAGGTTGTTGTTTCATTTAATTACTTAAAAAATAGTGATATTTCCATAAATCTAAAAAGAAGTGTATTTAATAAGTGTGTAATCCCGACCATGACTTATGGTGCTCAAACATGGATTTTAAATAAAAAACTACAGTAGAGACCGCTTATACGGAACCCGCTTGTAACGATCCACCGGTTGTAACGAACTATATTAAAAGTCCCGCCAAAATCCCCATTACAATAATGCTAAAAATTTTCTGTTATACCGAACCCGCATATAACGAACTTTCGCTTATAACGGTCCATTTTTTTACGTGAAATAGGAAAAGTTTCCTTTTATAGTGAACCTGCTTGCAAGAACTCGTGTGAAGTCCCAAATCTATTATGGCTAGTGAATTGTTTAGGTAAGCAGATATTGTAAGGAATGCAGATTGTGCGAATTGATGACGGAAGTTTGTAGTTTTAACTGAGTATTCAGAGAAGACGGTTGTGCAATGGAGGATTCAAAAAAATCGCGATTGTCGTTCACTTTAAAAACAAAATACGATATTCTACAGGAACTCAACCACGATAAAAAACAATGTGAAGTATGCCGTGAACGTAGTATTAGCAAATCGACGGTTGCTACTATATGGAAAGACAAAACAAAAATTATTGAAGCATTTGAAAGGAAAAATTCGTCTATTAAAAAATTGCGTAAATCAGTTCACGCCGGCCTCGGTGGTCTAGTGGTTAGCGCATTTGCCTTTAGATCCGAGGGACGCGGGTTCGAACGTGGCTGCGGTCGGCCAGATTTTTCTAGCGGCGAAAAATCTGAAAATGCGCCTTCTGTCGGATAAGAAGTAAAGCCGTAGGTCCCGTGCCACTGCGATGTGTGACACGTTAAAAATCACTACTGGAGTTGGAATTACCCCAGATAGGCAAAATTCTTAGTTAGGGTGTACAACAGTGGCGGCTTGTACTAAAGGGCACAAGGGCACGTGCCCACCCAACCACCAAGATAAACACAGAAAGAAATTCGCATGTAATGCAGTGCATTATTTTAATTTTATTATTTTAATGATGGTATCAAATTTTCCTTCCGCACCACAAGCGCGGCTAACACGCTCAAAACTATGTTCCGGGGAACGCTCTGATTTGTACCTATGTATTTAGAGGATGATTCGGTTGCCTGTCGGTTATCTTCGCTATACGCGATATACCAGGCGTATGGGGCACCGACCACATTGTTCCCGTTTGCAGTCAACGTTTGAATTTGCACTTTGGAGCGCTGTTTTCGCGCAATCGCGCGTTTGAATTCAAAGACGAAAGTGACGTTTTTTCAATGATGGAAGTTAATTGTGTGCAAAACGATCGACTGAACGCATTGGCGGTCCTATCAATAGAAAAGAAGTTCGTCCAGTCTATCCCGGATTTTGACAACAAAGTCATAGACGTCTTTCCAGCAATGAAAATGAGAGGATGGATGTTTATTCTACAAAAAAATTAGACGTACAGATATTTTTCTTGTGTCCACCCTCTTTCTTAACTCACGAGCCGCCACTGGTGTACAATGGGCCATTCAAAGCAAGCAAGCAAGCAAATCAGTTCACGGAAAATGCTGCTAACGCCCTTTGAAAGTGGTTTACACAGCAAAGCAAGGCCAACGTTACTATTAGTGGTGCTATTTTAAACAGAAAAGCAGATGAGTTGGGGACGCAATTAAATGATGGGCAAGAATTTTCTTGCAGTAGAAGTTGGGTCGAAAGATAAAAAAACACAATATTTGTAGTGGAAAAATTACAGGAGAAGCTGCGAGTGTGAACATGGATACTGTGGAAAACTGGCTGCAAAATGTATGGCCGAAAATCAGGGAAAACTTTAACGACAATATATTTAACGCAGCTGAAACGGGCTTGTTTTACAAACTTACAGCCGACAAGACACTAAAATTCAAGGGAGAGCGGTGCATTGGAGGAACGTTATCTAAGGAACGGATCACAGTATTGGTATGTGCAAATTTAACTGGTACCGAAAGAAGGAAATTACTCGTGATTTGCAAGGCAAAAAATCCACGCTGTTTTAAAAATACGAAACGCCTTCCAGTTAATTACAAAGCGAACAAGAAGGCCTGCATGACGTCGAACCTTTTTACAACTGAATTCCGTCAATGGGAGGAAGAATTGCGGCAGAAAAACCGAAACATCTCATTACTTGTTGATAATTGCCCTGCACATCCGGATGTCCAACATTTGCAGTTTATTAAATTGGTTTTTATGCCTCCAAATACAAATTTAAAACTTCAACCCATGGATCAGAGTGTTATACATTCCCGTTACTACAGACAATTTCTTCTTTGACGAATAATTAACCGCATTGATGAAGAACAAGATCCACACGTAAATTTGCTAGATGGTATAAATTTTGTTCATAAAGCCTGGCAAAAGGTAACGACAGATACGATAGCTAATTGCTTCAGACATGGGGGATTTTTTAATACAGAACAAGTACAAGAATATGATTCGGATGACGAGTTGCCCTTGTCCGAGTGGTTGAATAAACAACGCAACAAAGAAAATGATGACTCGTCTGCCTTTATTTTAACGATTGATATGGGCAGATTTCAGGATTGTGACCTTGAAGCTTACATAGTTGTGGACGAAAATATTGCTACTACAAAAATTTTAAGCGACCTGGACACTATTCGAGAAACCAAAAATAAGCAAGTCGAAGAAATTAGCAGCGACGAATCGGTTTCGGGGAACGATCTTGCCATTCCAACAGTACAAGAGGCAATTAAGAAAACCAATGATATCCACTATTTTCTGCAATCGCATAATATCCCGGATAGTATATTAAATAGTTTTGCCGAAGTAGATGCTTACATCGCAAACTTTATTCGACTAGTAATACTAAGCAGACAAAAATATTCGATTTTTTTAAATAAATATCTATTAAATACCTGCTTATCGTTCTTACATAAATGTTTCTATATTTATTGTACAAATGTAGACGATTATGGATAATAATGTAAGTTTATAATAACTCGCACATTTTTTGTTGTTGTAACTCTTGTAACGAACTTCGGCTATAATGAACCAATTTTTACAGTCTCTTGAAGTTCATTATAACCGGACTTCACTGTATATCAGAAACTAAGTGTTATGCAATCAAAAATGGAAAGATCCATGTTTAATATAAAGTTAAGTGATAAAGTGAGAATAAAAATATAAGAAGAAGAATGGGAATAAAAGATATCGTGGAAGTAGGCAAACATTTAGCTGACCTCGGTGGTCTAGTGGTTAGCGCGTTTGCCTTTAGATCCGAGGGACGCGGGTTCGAACCTGGCTGAGGTCGGCGAGATTTGTCTAGCGGGGAAAAATCTAAAAATGCGCCTTCTGTCGGATAAGAAGTAAAGCCGTAGGTCCCGCGCCACTGCGATGTGTGACACGTTAAAAATCACTACTGGAGTTGGAATTACCCCAGATAGGCAAAATTCTTAGTTAGGGTGTACAATGGGCCGAATGTGGCCTAAGTGCATAGAGATGCTCGGAAAACCGCGCCCTAGATCTCGCTCTTTCAAAGCAAGCAAGCAAGCAAGCATGCAAATATTTAAAAAGGAATTGGGCAGGACATGTAGGTCGGCTGCCCACAACACACTGGGCCCTGAGAACGACAAAATGGAAGCCAAGGGATGGACAAAGAAAAAGAGGGAGACCACACCAGAGATGGGAAGCAGAAATAGCAGAAGCAGCAGGACAGTCGTGGCTGTTAGAGACGAGAAACAAAACCAATTGGAAACAGATGGGGGAGGGCATTGCCCGATACCGGGATCTAAACTGCTAATAATAATAATAATAATAATGCGAGAAAGACCATATGTGCAATGTTTCATAGTAAAAATGAACCTAAACTGTGTATCATAAATTTTTTTATTAGAATGTATAAAAGTATCACTTGTATAAATTCGATACATAAGATCTAGACAATTAAAAATGTATAATGGACGGCAAAAAATCACACTTAGTGTATGTACAAACAAATAGCAGCTGGAATTTCACAATAGTATGTTTACACTTAATTCTATTGGTTTGATAGAAAATTTACAACAGTGTATAAAATAAAAATTAAAATGTTAAAATTCACAAATAAAGTCAACTTACATGGCTAATGGTCAGTTCTAAGTCTATATACAGTACGTTTTTTTAAAGTACACTTATATTTGTCATTTGTATTACCATTTGTGGCACACTTAGATTATGTCCCTTCAATAATTTGTTTTAAAATTAGATAATACACTAACAGATCAAATTAATCATGAAATTCAAAAAATCAGATCAAAAAACAATATCCCACTAAAACAACCAACAACGCATTAATATGGTAAAATATAAAACTGTTGGGAGCGCTACTGTGGAATGCTCCAAAAGTAAATATCTTCACCGTATTTTCAGTTTCAAGCCATGGGTTGGTACCATCATCAAAATGCATAGGGCACTGGTCACCTATGTAAAACAATAATTTTAGAAATTTCATTATTTCAGCGGGCAAGGTTTCACTTACGTTCTCGTTCATATTCTTGTAGTTCAATATGTACACCAGCGCCTTGTGTATAGTTGGAAGAATAAACATCTTGTTTAAGGTCACAGAATGGTCCAATAGCTGTGACAAATTAATTATTAGATTAATTTATTACCCGGTAAAAAAATGTTTACCTTGCGACATTAAGACACGGTTCAAGTCAGCCCGTTGATACACCCAACAGCGGTATTTTGAGAAGGGGTCTAGTTCATCAAAGGTAATCAGGTAGGATTTTATGTTTTCTTTCCAATACCCAATGCATTTCATTCTATAATCAGGGTCACCTGCACAAACAGAACCATTTTTAGTACAGTCACATTTTGAAAATGGATACAATTTAAGAACATACTGTAAATATCAACTGGGCGTCCAAGATGATCAACAGACAAACAGTATGTCTCATCAATTGATATTTCTTTCTGATCAGTGTCACATACAGAAAAGTCGGATATGTTTTGTTTGCAGTAAATATTTGGACGGGGACTCAATGTAACACCTCCCAGGATTCTAGAAAATATGAAATGATATATTTCTCTTCATGCATGACGTATAGTAACATTGATCATCCCATATCGTGTCTACCAGTATTTGAACTTTGATATTGCCGAATGTAATGGAAGTCATGAATATGTTGTATAATGTAGAGATAAGTATGTAAAAATACAAATTTAGGGGTGTTAAATATTAAGAACTTCGAAGTTTATAACCTATTAAATTATAAGCACATTTCCCTGTCAATTGTGTATACAGGGTGTCAATTTGAAAACGTACAATGTGTTGTATCTCTGAAAGTAGGAGGTTAGTAGGGGGAGGACATTTTACGACCGCACTGCATATACGAGCGCAGCCTTTTAAGTTTTTAGAAACGACCACTAGGTGGCGCTATTGAGATATGTCGTTACTATTTTCGTAAAATTGTTATTGTGAAAACAGTGGCAGCTTTGAAACTAACCGAGTAGTTTGTTTACAGTGAGCATTTAATAAAAGTAATTTTGTGAAAAAGTGGAAATTTCACGTGAAGGTTTTCATTGGATGATTTTTTACGATTTTAGTGAAGGCCTAAATCAACAACAATGCATAGAATCGCCTCGTTCAACTTTTGGTAATGAAGAACCATCAGAAAATACTGTTTACAATTGGTTTGTAGAATTTCGTAGTGGTCGTGCGTCCGTCAGTGATGAATTTCGTGAAGGTCGACCAAAATCGGTTGTTATTCCAAAAAACATCGATGCTGTGCGCAATATGATTAAAGAAGATCGGCATGTGACTTACATAGTTTCCTATCTGTGGCTTATTTCCCAATTATCGATATTTAGTTTTTTTAGGTCTTCTTCAACACAATTCCTCCATGCTCTTGGCCTTCCCCTTCTTGTTTTCCCAGGCATCTCCTCATCTGTGATTATTTTTGGAACGCTACTATCGGACATGCACGCTGTATGACCTATCCACTTAATTTGGACTTGTTTGATTATTGGTATAATGCCAGTATTATTGTAATAGTGTTGTAGTTCCTGGTTTATTCTTGTTTTTCATATTTCTCTTTGTTTTACACCCCCGTATATCATCCTTAATATTCTTCTTTCCCATATTTCAATTTTTTTAACATCTTCCACTCTCAGGACCCACATTTCGCTTGCTTAGAAAGCTACTGGTCTGATTGGCGTTTTATGGCGCTTAAAGTAAGTCTTTCAGCAGCAAGCCTGCTCTGTTTGTTCCAAGTAGCAACCTTCTTCCTTCCCTTTGGTTTAATGCTACTCCTAGGCAGACGAAATTATCTGCTCTTTCGAAACTGTATTTTTCCTCTCCCACTCATTTCCTTATTGTCGTTTCCAGTACTACATTAAACAGGGTAGCGGATAAACGGTCTCCCTGCTTTAGTCCCAAGCTTGATTGGAATGCTTCTGACAGCCCCCATTAAATTTAACTTGCGTATATGTTTCCTGCAGCGTCATTTTTATTAAGTGTACTTTGTTCTCCTGGACATTCCGAAGTGTTCAGTGTCTTGACTACTTCACTTCTTCTCAATCTATCGCGGGTCTGCTGTAAATCTATGAATATGATATATACTTGGGTCTTCCTTCTTTCTATTTCTTCTTGTATCATCCTTAGTTAGTGTATCAGGTCTATTGTTGATCTGTTCCTCCTGAATTCACATTGGTATTTTCTCGCTGCATTTTCTGCGAATTCTTTTATTTTCTCTTCTATTATTTTGATAGTTCTTTTGTAGGCTACGCTCAATAAGGAGATTGGTCTATAATTCTCACATTGTTTTGTGTTTCCTTTTCTGTATATTGGTACTATCACGTTTTTGCTCCATTCCTTTGACATTTCACATTTGCTTGCTTGCTTTGAAAGAGCGAGATCTAGGACGCGGTTTTCCAAGCAAAATATTAATTTACATTTCACATTTACGCCAAACTTTCCTTAGTAGTGTATATACGAGGGCCGTTTAAAAACTAAGTTTCACGATCCTAGCGCCCCGCTCAGTGAAACGGTCGAGCGACAAAATTTTGGAAGGTTAGTGTCGCAGCGATTGTGGACACGTGCGGTTGTGTAGAAATCGAATCGATTGAAGTTTAACTGTTTTAGAACGTTTTACCATGGAACTGCCATTGAAAGTTGCGTCCAAATATGAGCTTCGTGGTGTGATTCGTTCATCGACTGGAAAAAATAAAAGGCGATGGAAATTCATCAAGAATTGTGTAGTGTATACGGTAAACAGTGTATCAGCCTGCAAATGGTAGCGCGCTGGCGACACAATTCGTTAACGGGCGAGACCAGTTGCACGATGACGAGCGCTCAGGGCGACCTGCCCATGCAATCACCGACGAAAACGTTGCGCTCGTCAAACAGCTGATTGATGCAGATCCGCGGTACACACTCGACGAATTTACCCTACGATTACCAAGTAGAGGGGAGTGTAGTCGTTCTTGAATTCGAACAATCATTCACGACGTTCTTGGCCTCCGTAAAGTGAGCGCGCGATGGATACCCCGTCTTTTCTCCGACCAGCATAAGACAAGACTTTCGCTGCTTACTACGTACGCGGAGGAAGGAGATTCATTGCTACGAAGAATGGTAACAGGTGACGAAACGTGGGTCTACCATTATACGCCGCAGTCGAAACGATCGTCGATGGAATGGGTCGAGAAGGATGGACGACCACCCAAAAAATGCAAGACTACGTTTTCTGCCTACAAAGTTTTCGCGACTGTCTTTTAGGGCTACCGTGGTGTTTTGTTGATAGACTAGGTACCTGCAACATGGCAGGACCACCAACGCGGCAAACTACTGCGACCTCCTTGACCGATTGCGAGCCGCAATAAACAACAAAAGACCCGGTTTACTGAGTGAGAAAGTGTTCTTCATTCACGACAACGCACGACCTCATTCAGCTCGCATAACGCAGGAAAAAATGCAAAAATTTAAGTGGCAGGTTTTTGCACATCCGCCATACTCACCTGATCTCGCTCCGAGCGCCTACACCTGCTCCCCAAGTTGAAGGACACTTTTGGAAGCGTATGATTCAATTCAACAGAGGAAATCGAAGCCGCCGTGACTGCTTACTTCAACAAATTGGACGCATCGCACTACCGACTCGGCATTGATAGGTTGATTGTTCGCTACGAAAAATGTCTCGGACTATGTGACGATTATGTGGAAAAGTAATAAAATTGTCTGTAGATTTCAAAAATCACCTAGTTTTTGTGTTTTGACCCCTTTTTGGTAGTGTAATACGAGCGTTAAACTTAGTTTTTAAACGGCCCTCGTATTCTTTCTGCTAGCTTCTTTCCACCATATTTCAAAATCTCTCCATATATATTGCGTCACTTCCTGGGCTTTGCCATTCTTTAAGCTTTTAATGATTTCTTCTACCTCCTCCATCTTGTGGGGGTCGACTTCTTGCTTATTTGTTAAATTCGGGGGTATTCTAATCATGTTTGGTTTGTCATCTTGTGCCGTTAGTAATTCTTTGTAATGTTGAACCCATCTTTTTACTAGGTACATCCGTTTCTGCTCCTAGCAACTCCTCTTCTTCGTTTTCCACAAATATTGTTTTTGGTGCCATCCCTTTCTGATTTGCGCTGTGTTCTTATAGAATAGCCGAAAATTTTGCTTGTTGTAGCTTTCCTCTAATTCTTCTACTACTTTAGCTTGGTGTTCTCTCTTTTTTCTCCTGAGCACTGCTTTGGTTTTCGTCCTTGCCTGCTTGTAAGCTCCGTTGTTTTGTTCAGTATTGTTGTTTAACCACTTAAGTTTGGTTTTCCTTTTCTCTTTGATCAGTTTTTCACATTTGCTATCGAACCACTCATTACCTTTTCTTTTTTCCCTTCTCTTCATGAACTTATTTGAATTTTATTTGACAATTATTTTTACTGAACTCCATACTTTTTCTAGGTTTGTTGTTTCCTCCTCTTTTTCTAGTTCTACCTCTACTTCTTTTTCATATCTCGCCCTTATTTCCTCTTTTGCTAGCTAGTGTTTGTTGTTTGCATTTCCCTTGCAACTTTGGAATTTGCTGTTGAAGATACGCTTTTACCATATAGTGGTCGCTATCTGCGTCTGTTCACCGATACGTTCTCACTTTATTTAATGCTTTTTTTCGATCAGTATATGGTCGATTTGGTTTGTTACGTTCCCATCAGGGCTGTTCCACGTTCCCTTATAGATGTCTTTGCCATATTATTATTATTCTTAGCCTCTATCATCCTGCTGTCGGGCAAAGGCCTCCCCCAATTTTCCATATGCCTTAATGAAGGGCTTTTGTCATCCACTTGGTTCCTGTATACCCCTGTTTCATCCATCTAACTTTTACGTGGACTTCTACAGGGTGTCCTTTAAATACCTTAAAAGCTTCAGGTAGCACTTTTCTGTAAGAAATACAGTCCTCAAAAACACTAACACGAACTTCCTATAGTGCTTAGTTTCCTCACACGCGACACTTAAAGAATATTATACTTGGCAACGTTGACGATGTCTTTGCATTTATGGAGAATTTAATTAGTAGGCCGACATTACATGAAGCATTTTGACAAATGTCGAAAAACAAATTTTCTACTTTTCATCACAATACCATGGCCTTGCACTGTTGTCAAATGTAGTGTTTACGAAATTTATCATTTTTAACAGTAGGTACTTCCAGAAGAGCAACTAGAGCGTCAACTCAATATTAATCTTTACATAATCAAGTGGCAGTCAGTCACTTATCGGCAGATACGTGCAACATTAAAGTTCTCGTTATTGTTTCCATGAAATTCTTTTTTAAAGATATGAACTTTAACACTCTCGTACAAGAAAACTAAGCTCCAAATACCTACTTTTTTTTTGAAGATTTGTATTAAGCATTCATAAAGGAAAAATTCTACCTGAAGCTTTTAAGGCATTTAAAGGACACCCTGTATATGTTTCGAATGTTCCTTTCATACAAAGCATACAAATTCAGGGGTTTTCAAATGTTAAGAACTCGGAAATGTAACCTATTAAATTACAAGCATATTCTCCTATCAACCATGCAGTGTTAGTTTAAATAAATGTACGTTTTCACCAAATAATTTAAAAGATTATTTAACTATTATTTTGAAGAATATGAAATGTGGATTAAGTTCAGATATTAGTTATCTTGATATGGACTCACTCTATTATAAAAAGAAACTTACCTTGTTTCAAAAAGGATATCTCCTTTCTGGGTAAAATTAAACTTTCCAGCTATCGGACATCTAACAGGTACTGGATTCTTTCTAAGGTACAAATCATACTTCCACTTCACCTGATTTGGAAACTGCACCCACGAACAAACAGTATGGAAATTGTCCGTAATGACCGCTATGCCTTTGCGGTATCGAATTACATTATGGTGCTGAGGTACAAAATCGAAACATATGTAATCTTTTTGGCTGAAAATAGAAATGAGATAAACAGGACCTTTGTAACCTTTAGTGTATAAATTGTACCATCCATCCACGGTCAGCCTAGCCATCATAACTCGGCTGTCACGTTGTTCTCTGCACACATAAATGGTTTTTCTGTATCTTCCTTCATCTGGATACCACGTTTCAATTATGTGAGTCTCATTGATGAAGATGTCTGCATCAATATTTGCAGTGTTAATCCAATCACCAGAGAAGTTTTGAGGAAGACGGCATCCTGGTTCGACAATCTCAGATTTTACTGAAAACATTAAAAATTACCAAATATCCCAGCTGTAACTATCCCACATTTAAAATATTTTGTTCTACATGTATAGGGTGACATATGGGAAACGGACGTTTTTCATATGAAAGTAGCTATACTCAGTTGATTTTGATGACAAAATTATTGTATTTTACAAAACGAAAGATCAACATCTATCATTTGATTTAACATAGTTAGGTGAAAAATTATGTCACTCAGGTGGCGGCCATCCTTTTGAATGCACTCTTCAAGTCTGTGCCGGGAGTTACCCATAACTTTGGCTAACAGCTCGCGTTCAATCAAATGCACCTCTTCTGTAATGGCATCTTTCAACTCCATTACATTACGGGGTTTGTAAACATAAACACGTTCTTTTAAGTACCCGAGTTCGGTTCCAGCTCTCGTCCGTAGTGCACGCGTTTAGTGAAGCTCCGCTTCGTTTAGAGAATTAGCGTTTAATTTGGAATAATCGCGGGGAGGCGCTCGAAAAAGCTTTGCGCTATAAAAAAGGCTAACTAGATTCAATTTGAATAGTTCGAATAACTGCAAATAGGTTTATTTAGTGGATCTTGTACATACATATATTCGTTGTTCAGTCGTGTTTTTCAAGTCACACGGTTACCAAAGTGCAGGCAGGCCAGACAAGGACTGGGACCCCGTCTAAAAATAGTTTTAGGTCATAAATCATCGCAAGGCAGGTAGTCGGCCGAGGGGAAATTTTGGATTCTTTTATTTTCCTTTAAAACAAAGTGTTAGTTTGTTTGGCTGGTCTTAATTATTTCATTATTCAGTTTAGTAAAGTTGTCATAAATTGCTTTATCCACTATTCACATAATTGACAAAGCTATTAATATCAGGGAACGGCCAGGGCGAGTTAGGAAATAAATTCGAAGTTCCTAGGTATTTAAGTCGGCCAACTCAACTTGGATTTATCAGTTAGTTGATTTTACTATTTCCTTTGCACATTCTTTAAATAAATAACAAAAAATTACGGTACTGTCCAAGTAGCTTTGGAACGGGCTTGCATGGGCGGCGCGATGGGGTGCGGACGTGCGTATTATTCATTGGGTTTCTTCTTAGTTTTGCTTTAATAAGGACAGCGTGGGAACGGGAGTGCTCGCAAAACGCTCCGGCGAGGGGGATTGGTGAGACTAAAAACAAAACAATTTTGGGGGGGCAAACAGTGGAGTGAAAGTGCGAGGGTATCCACCTGGGGACGGAAGAAAGGAGAACCACTGCCACTCTACAAGGTGCTACATCAACAAGGGGAAAGAACAGCGATCGAAACGGACCACAACAACACTGAGGGGGACGAAGTTAAAAGCTAAGTGTCGCAGGCCGGAGTAGCCATTGTAGTCCTTTGTAGTCTTTAGCAGTAGTTGGTAGCACTGGTAGTCTAATAGAAAACTAGGAAAAGGGAGGGACGCGCTTTGACACGTTAATCTCTCTTAACCCAGACTAATTTCATAGAAATTGATTAATTACTTAGCAATGTTTTCATTGGTCATGCATGTAAACGTGCTGCTACGATTTGTATTGGATGTTTATGTGGTGGGGATCGGATATATATTCGATGTGTTTGGCGGCTCGCTGCATCACGAGGGGGACGCTGGGCGCATATTCTAGGCTAGGAAGACCGGCCGACCATCCTCTACAGCCGGAGTAAGCCAAGCGGGCAGAGGACATGCAGATCGGAGGAGTAGCTTATTAGTTATTAGGAAACTAAGAGATATCCAAATAGAACCTTAGAACAATAGAATGTTATGACATAAGAACGATGTGAAACTTTGAAACCAAAGTTTATTATGATGATGATGATGAGGGGGGGGCGCACCCGTGTCCAGTTATTCAAAAACCGCCACCGATGCAACTGCAATCATCTGTTCATAGATTTTCGCCAATATTGTAACACTATAATCAGCTTACATCCCGGGTGATCTACTGAACCGGCGCTACGCGCTGTAGTAAATCGAATTGAGAGATCGCTAGATAATGAAATTTATACTCTGGGAGCTTTCATTGATATTGAAGGAGCCTTTAACAAGGCTTCCTTTCAAAGTATTAATTCTGCCTTACGTAGACATGGAGTTGTACCTACTCTCTGTGAGTGGATAAAGTACATGCTTACGGTGAGAGCAATGCAATTTAATATAGGAGACGGCTCCTATTCTATTAGAGGTGTAGTGATAAAGGGATGTCCACAAGGCGGGGTTCTGTCTCCACTGTTGTGGAATACAGTAGTGGACAGCCTTCTAAGCTCTATACCATTGGATATGCGGATAACATTCCCATCCTCACACAGGGAAATTTGAGGGCACGCTGTGCACCTTAATGCAGACAGCTCTCCAAATAACGGAAAATGGTGTAGTGATCAGTCCCTCTCTGTTAATCCCTTGAAGACAGAAATGGTACTTTTCACAAAGAAAAGGAAGGTTGGATCCTTACGTACACCTTTACTATTTGACACTTCTCTCAGTTTTTCAGATAATATCAAATACCTGGAAGTTAGATTTGACAATTTTTGATAGCTGAATGGGAAAAATATTTGAAAACTAAAACTGAAAAAGCATTCATGGCTTTTTGGCAGTGTCGCAGCGCTATAGGTAAATCCCAGGGCTCTCTACCAGAATTACCTTGTGGCTGTATACTGCCGTGATTAGACCTGTGCTATGTTATGGAGCAGTTGTCTGGTGGCCTAGGGTGAGACTAGTTACGGCAGCAACCAAACTAGGACATATACAATGCCTTGCCTGTCTTAGTTCTACAGGTGCTATATGATCAACCCCTACGGCAGCCTTAGAGGTGACCACTCGACCTCTCTGTGGAGGAAGTAGCTGTGAGGACGGCTTTGAGGCTGCGCCATAAGGCGGACATACCCGCATCCTGGATGAGGTAGTTGTCAAGACCCCTCTTTTCGACGCAATGGTAGACTACCTCCCTCCACAATATGCCTTCAATAGATACTTCAGTGTTTATGCCAATCCTGAACCAACCTGGCATATGGACATATCCATCTTTACCGACGGATCTAAAATAAGGTACGGATGCCGGAGTCTTCTCAGATGACCTAAACCTACGCCACAGTATACCGCTAGGCAAAATTGCTACTGTCTTCCAAGCAGAGACAGTGGGAATAATGCATGGTGCAAATGCAATTTTTGAACGACAGATCAAGGACCAACGTAATGGTATTTACAGCGACAGCAGAGCCGCTTTACTAGCTTTGGGTAGTAGCAAAATTACCTCAATTACCTCAGGAGTGGTACTGCAGTGCCGTGAAGCGCTTGACGATATCTCAAAAGATAATGGCATTTCTCTTATATGGGTGAAAGGACATGCCGGAAACTAAGGCAATGAGGAGGCTGATGAGATTGCGAGACTGGCTTCCGAACAACCTATTTGGGGACCAGAACCCGTTATTCCTATATCTCTGAGGACATTAAGCTTTATGCTATACCAAGAAACCCTAAAAAACTTCACACGAAGATGGGTAAACACTGAAAGTTGTCGTCATGCAAAGGCTGCTATTCGTGCACCCTCGCCAAAGACAGCCAAATATTGTGTGCAACTGTCCTGAAAGAACCTGCGACTACTTCTAGGTATCTTATCTGGACGCTACCCCCTAAATAAACACGTGCACTGGATGGGACTGGCGGACAACCCAAACTGTCGAGAATGCAACGGGAATAACGAGACGGCAGAACACGTCCTGTGTCACTACCCAGTTCTCTTTTGGCCTGATATGGTCGAAATCAGCAACACCCCAGTTGCGTATGTCCTCAAGCACATCCAAAGAATTGGATGGCTTGGATGATGCCCAAATTGGGGAGCTGCTGGGCAGGCAGCACAATGGGTCCACCTATGTGACCTAAGTGCACGTGAGGTAACTCACCCTCCCAAAAATCTACAATGAACAATGAACACTATAATCAACAGAGAGCTGTTGATTTGGAAATACTAAGAAAATTAATACGGCTAGTATGGCATGACATGGGTGGTAGTAGTAATACAGCAATCTTTGTGCAAAATTGTATACAAAATTCTATAGAATCGTGCTCAAAAATCTGCATAATTATCATCAGATATAGATGCGCAAGCGAGCAATATGTAGTGATTGATCATCAATGATCACAGAGGGCAGAGAGGTAAATGTTTTATCACCTGTTTACGCCGCATAGCCGAGTTAACTTATAAATACCCAAAAACACAGAAAAATAATACAATACAAACCAACAAATTAACAAGATTCGTGGTTATGTAAACAAAACCAAACTATTATTATGAAACCTTGATAAAATTCTATATTATCCACAGTCATATGATATTATTTTATTTTATTTTGATAGTTAGTAAATACCAATGTAATTGGACTTATTTGCAAATGCTCACAGACAGAATTTCTCACAAAATTCTGGCTCGTGAGATATTTTCCAGAATTTTATGAATAAATTTTGTACGAAAATCTGTGTCGTGTGATACTACCCTAGAGCGACCAAAATATGCCTAAGGGAAAAAGAAAGATGGAATTAAAATGTACGATCAACTGTTGGAAGATTTAGTAATGGACAGCAGGCTTAAGCAGAGAGACGAGGTATCAGCCATCCTCTTTAAGTTTGCTCTAGAGAGGATAATTGCAATGGTCCCAATTAGTCTTCGAGGATAGATTTTGAATACACAATGCCAAATCCTAATACACATACCAATACTATAGACATTATAAGGAGAACAAAGACTACCCCGAAGGATTAATGTGAGCACCTGGAGGAAGTATTTGATACTCTGAAAAAGCCAACATGTAAAAAATCTTGGCTCTGTGATTACCAAGGACGAACCACACATAGAGATGAGGCAAGCCAAAATTGTTGCAGGCAATAACTGTTACTATGGGTTAAGACTAATGTGCTAAGATTAAAATCAATCTGAGTCAAGAGTAAAGTGAAAATATACAAAACAGTTATAAAACCAATTGTGATTTATGTAGTAAAAACTTGGTATGTAATAATTAAAAGTAAGAAATCAATGCCAGTTTCCTGGGAACTTAGGAAAAATATATGACCCCGCGGGATATGAAGATTATTAGCAATCAAGAGCCAATCAAGATCAAGGTTCAAGGAATTTAGCATGTCCGCAGAAATTAAAAGTAATCAAATAAGCAGGTAAATACATGTGCAGCATAAGCAACCCATTTGAGGAGTTAAAATGTTTAGAAAATAATCCAGCAGGAACTAAAAGGGGAGGCCATGACCTTATAAGAATGTGTTGCTACTTGGTCTACATCCACTAGCATAATATTGTTACCCATTAACCACTAATTATTATAAAAGAACAATGAATTGTGTAAATACAAGGAAATGTGGATACTTTTTATTGACTAGGTGCCCCAAATACAAAACAATACAACTGAATTTTCAAATCACTTTAGTAAGAAGTCAATGTTTCCAAACCCCATAGTGGCATAATTTATAAATTTGAACAAGACTACGTTTCTCGTCTCATCATTATCTTCACAATCAAATTTATATGAGTCATATTGCATCTGCGACAGTGTCTCAAGACCATATCAGTTAAAAAATTACCTGAATTTTGTAGACATATTATGGAGAAAGTTGGATTTTTTTATTATCTTCCGGCATGTGTTATGTACCATGAAGGACATTTTCTTAATATTATTCTTGTAATGCTAATATAAACTTAAAGGTTTGTTTTAAACAATTTTAAGAAAAATTAGATAGGTACTCATTGTTTTTTATATTATGTTACAATGGGAGCTTACTATTTAAATATATTATATTAAAAAGTAAATAAATGTTAATGGAAGGAACAAAATCTTGATAAGATACCTTAAACCAAGTAGCTAATAGTTATGATTCTATCCAATTTGTTACAAAATACAACACCGATATCAATTTTAGTTTTATGTTCATATCTGGGTGCAAAATAATTTAATTTTTAAGTATTCTATATTAAATTTTTCTGCCTCGAGGTCTAATTTTTGGAGAACGTGCAAGTTTTGAAACGACATTCTCTACACTGTCATTATTATATTTTAATTTATCTTCTGCTGTTTCAGGATTTCTTTTCCTATAAGTTCTGTTTTTTCTTGTACCTTCCTCAACTGCAACAGGAGATTGTGTTGTAGATGTATCTTTTACTGGAACATCTTCAGAAGCCTTTTCTTTTCCACTAGAAGTATTTTTCTGCCTTTCTGTTTCATTAACAGGATTTTTATTCTGCAGTTCGGTCTCATTAGAAGCATCTTTACCCTGCCTTTCCGTTTGATTAAAAGAATCTATTTTCTGCTTTTCAGTTTCAATACAACAATCTTTCTTTTGATCTTTCCCCTGACAATTAGAAAATTTCATTTGCTTTTCTGCCTCGTTACAAGAACACTCATCCATGATTTGTTCTTGTACATTGGATTCATTAGTAACATAACATGTATGAAAGTTACGTTGTCGCCCACAAATATGACAGTAATCGCTACATTCGTAACAGGAACATCTTGGCGGATCAGAGTAACTTTGAAAATGGTGTGCGGGTAGGTATGGCTTTTTGTAGCGGCATTCTGGGGTGGGTAAGGGACAAGAACAATGTATAGGTGGTTCGTTAACCCAGCCGATCATATCTTGGCATTTCTGAAAGACCTGAGATGGCGTATCCACAAATTCAACCTGCCAACCTGTTGGTTCTTCATATTTGTAGCCTGGAAATTCTGCTATCCACGCTAGTCCAAACTTTCCACGTACTTTACTATTGCACCTTTGACAACACTTTTTACCATTGTACTGTTGCATCCTATTTATACCACCATTGTCGGTTTCACAGTACGACAGGAGTCATATAATTATATATTGAAATGATATATCGTGAAGTATGAACTAGAATTTTTACATGAAAATGCCAAAAAATAATGCAAATAAAAAACAAAGGAGCAGATATTTTTGAAACAAACTAGATTTCTATGGAATATATTTGCTAGGGACATTACTTACTGACTTGAAATTAATACAGTATGGCCACAGAATAAATACCTACGGACACAGAAGCGCCACTCTCGCTTTTAAGCGGATCTGAAAATGAGTGCGCATGCTTAGCGGAAGCCATGTTGGCAGCGAGTAGATTTGTGTTTATATCCATTAGTTTCAATGCGAGTTGACCAGTTTGTCAACCGTATTTTATGATAACAATTAAATTACTAAGACTAATTTTAGTATGAGTGCATTAAAAGGTGGTCGGTGGTGAGCTGCACCTAATTGCCCCAGCAATTCCATTGTAAATAAAGAACTAACCTTCTTTCGTTTTCCACAAGACGCACAACGGTACATTATCTGAATTGAAAACGCAAAACTCTTAAGGGTAAAACACCCATTGATTGGCACCTTAAGAGGGTTTTTACCTTCGAAGGTTCAGTACATCATCAGTATTAGTGGTAGAAAACTGATTTTTTTAAAAGTTTGGTCTTCGATGTTTTGCTACATAAATCTGTCAAGTTTTTATCCAACAAGTTTCTGAAATAAGTGAAAAAAAAAAAATAAAGGTAAAGGACCGCATTTGTGCCAGCTATTGGCAGTATAGCCAATGATTGGCATAAGAATTGAACCACTGATTGGCAGGGTAGCCAATCATTGTCATTGGAGATTGAACCGTTGATTGGCATCTGGTACATCTTCGACATTTTATTCCAAGATATGTACCATAAATATTTTGCACACAATACCACAGCTCTCTATATACGGTCGCCTTACTTTATACTTCAACTCGTTTTGCAGTGGTAATTAGCTGAATAGTCATCTTCGGCTCTAAATATATTGTGTACATGGTGTAGAGGCATTTTGGGCGCAGTTTTTCGTAGAATGGTCGAGGCTGCCTTTGAAGCTTTTTTCGAAGCAATTTTCGAAGTAGTGTTCTTATTTGTTTCAGTCTTTTTCTTATCGATACTATTCTCCAATCTCTTATCTTTGCGTTGCTTCTTTATTTCGATTTTCAATTTTTTAAGTCTTTGTTTCTCTTCAAAAATATTTTATTGTTTAAAATATATTAATAGAAACATTAGAAATAATCACGCAAAAAATGTAAAAATGATTAATATTAAACATTTATAAGATTTTATTTTTTAATGTACACTTAAAGAAATATATATTTTTACCTTGTGCCAAATCAAAGCATAAAAATTATAAAACTATCAAGCCTTTAATGCAAGTTTTTAAATTACCCGCCTTAAGTTACTTGCTTTCAATATGGCCGCCTCACAAAATCTAGCTACTGAAACATCAAAGGCGCCGCCGAGAGTGGCGCTTCTGTATCCGTAGGTATTTATTCTGTGGTATGGCTATTAATTTACAGTACTGAAACAGTAGGCCTACTTGTGCTTAAACCTCGCACAATTGACACCGTTATTTGACATAAATATTGACGTTTGGTTTTGCTTAGATGTAGTGACATGTTTGCAAGTTCGTAAATAATGTTATCTACTGAAGAAAAAGTCTTTTTAGTTGAATACTATTTTCGCTCATACGGTTTGGGTAGACAAAATGGTCCAAGCATTAAATTCGTCCGCGAACAATTTTCGGCCCATTTCAATAAACAGGCACCAAGTAATGCTATTCTACTGAACATTATAACCAAATTTAGAAGAACTGGAAGTGTGCTACATCAAGGAAAAGGTAGAGCTGGGCGAAGAAGAACAATAGATACCAACGAAAATCACGAACGTGTATTCAATCAAATTACGGACTCACCACGTCATAGTCAACGGAGAACTGCTGCAAAATTGAATATGAATAGGAGGACTCTTCAGAAGATATTGAAACAACTTAATGCCCATTCATACGTTATTCAGACGACCCAGCAATTGAGAATCGGTGATTATGGTGCAAGACTTGAATACTGTGCTAGAATCCTTGCTTTGCAATATGATAATCCCAGTTTTATCAGTAACATCTGGTTCAGTGACGAATGTCATTTTCATTTGTCAGGTCATGTCAATAGGCGTAGCAATAGATTTTTAGGTTTCCAACGACCAGAAGAGGTGCAAGAAATACCGTTGCATAGTGAAAAAGTGACGATTTGGTGCGCAGTTTCTGGACAAGGAACGATTGGGCCTTACTTCATTGAAGAAAACGGGCGTGCAGTAACTGTTAATCAAGAGCGCTATATAACTCAAGTTCTCACACCATTTGTAGATGACCTTCGGAGGTTTTGCAGAGCAAGAAACTTGCCCTTCGGTAGCCAGTTTTTCCAGCAAGATGGGGCAACGTACCACACAGCACAGGCTACAAGAACCTTTCTGCGAGAGACGTTTGGAGACAATGTGATTCACGTTTCACCGATTTTTCTTTTCCATCTCACTCTCCGGACCTAACATCATTGGATGCATTTGTTTGGGGTATGCTGAAACTACGGGTTTTCCGAGATAACCCTCCGACGACAATACAACAGTTAAAAGAGAAAATTAGAGAATCCATACGACAGATGCAACAGCCTCTATTTTCGAATATGGTCACAAATATGGAAAAACGATACGAACTGTGCATTCAACGTACTGGAGGGCACTTAGAGCACGTTATTCGTAACGCTAATACTTAAGTGTATATTTATTATTACATACTCCTATTATTTTAAGTGAATAAAGTTTGAAAGTTTCAGTACTGTAAATTAATAGCCATACTGTAGTATATTAAAACATGAATTACAGAAGGCAATATATTCAACCACGAATCCGAAATTCGGCCACGAGCCGCGTAGCGGCGTGTTTCCGAACGGAGGAGTGTTTGAATGACCTTCTGTAACGAGTTTTTTTATACTATTTTCTCTGTTTCGGCTTCCATTTACATTATTTATTTAAATTTTTTTATAAAAATAGTTGACAATTTCTAGGAAACTTTTGGTAGAATATAGTTATGTTGGCAGCAATTATTTGCGTTTGTCAGTTGTGGGAATTCGACGTTTCAAAGTTTAACACGAACTCGACATTATACTTTAATGCAAAATATATCAATTTAAACTCCGCAGACCGCGATAATACTCAAATCTGATAGTCTTTCAGCAGGGAACATACACTTAATGTCAGACCGCAGGCATACCAATCGCTGACAACAAAATGTCACTCAAAATCGTTTAAGAATGAACTCCATTCTAGTCTAAAAGTAGTGCGAAAATAATGTCATTTTAATGCCGAAACAGATAAACGTAATTCTTATATCATTTTATAGGAAATTTTGTTGCCTTGACGTTTATTTCCATAATTTTTTTGCTAAAACTTATAGATTTAGTGGTATTTAGCATTTTTCAGGCCAGGTCGTAGTGCATATCCTTAAAATCGCAGCATAACTAATTTAATCCTCATCTGGTCCCGTTAGTGCTTGGGTAAAAATGGTATGCCAATCCACATCGAATGAGCTCTGTGTTGCAATGCGCTCCTTTCTCATACCAGGAAATGCATGTAGAAGAACTATGGTAGCAGATTCTCAACGATTACTAGGAAAACCCGCACATCTGGCGCTGCTATTGCCATTTGTCCCACTAACTCTTTTAGCATTAGCCTAGTCCTAGTATACCATGACTATAGTATGTAAACTTTTAGCATGTAAGCCATTTGTAAAGACTGTATGCGATTATTAAAGTAACACTTGAGCGAGCCGGTTGTGTTTTTTCATGGTCGGTATTCTACCATTATTTTTGACCATTCAGTCAAGCAGTGAAGTTCGCTTAGTGCAGTTTTTGTGTGAGGTTTAAAGGACAATGAATCCACCTTCGATTTCTACAGCATCAAGCTTGAGTTCAAGGCAGAAGGACAAATTTCTTTAAAATGGCCACGTCTTATCAGATCACTGGTAGTAAGTTATAGTTGTGCCAGCCAATCAGGTAATGCCACGTCATATATAAATTTTATGACGTCACAACCTTGTATGTGTATATTTATATTGAAACAGTTTAAAGTGGAACAATAAATACACGGACGTAACCTCAAATATTTACATATTAATCTAATATAAAGCAAGTAGAAACCACAACAGGTAATAATTATTAAAATAAAAACATACTCCAGTTGTAGAAGTTAATATTACCTCTCTGACAGCATTTAAAGGTAGAAGTGGACCATTATTATATTGTTCGCGTTCGAAATAGGTTATCAAACTTGCGACAAGTTCTTCCGACTGTCTGCTTAAAGGTTTCGGCATTTTGTAAACGTGTACAAAAATACAATGTAGGTTAGTTCTAATTAGAACTCTTTTTATAGCAGTAAATAAACAAATTATTTACAAGGAGAAAACTACGAACAACCAACCTTCAATAACTTCTGACAACTTCCTGACAGCAAAGTATAAACATTTTGGATTTAGTACCAACGTAACGACACATAACAATACAATGAGATCAAAAAGTCGAAAATAGTTGGTAGCAGATTTTTCTAAAATCTAAAATAATAATTCAAATAATATTATGTTGGCTGGACTGAATTGGCCAGTGCATATTTTGACATTTGTATTTTAAACTTACTTTTGAAAATAATTTTATGTATTTGTTCTGAGTTTCATCTTTAATTTCTATTGTGCAAACTTCCAATATTTTTGTAATTTTAAAAATGCCTTTTTCACAAGAGATAGACACGTTTATTGTTATTGTAAATTTAAAAAGTAAATATATAAAAAAAAGTAAAAGAATAACGTGTAATGACTAATTACAATCTGGATTTTTTTTATTTTGTGTAACCAGCACTGCTGCTCGTTGATCATGTGATCTATGACGTGCATTACTTGACTGGCTGGCACAACTATACCTTCTAATTGCCAAGTCTTACGCAGTTTATTTTATAATATGCGCCAAGTGAAATTGAACAACAGAGAAGCTGCAGGACTTACAATACAGGAAGTTCTACTTTTTTGGGAGAAAGCTAAGAAAGCAACCAGTCATATGAAAGATTGTGTTGCTAAGCTGAAAAAACTGTAAGCTGAGTAGAGAAAACTGCAAAAAAAAGCTACCAGATCTGCAAGCGCCGTTCAACATCGAAAAGTAGAAGCTTTCAAGTCAACCCTTGAAGACCTATTTGACGTTGCTCATCGGAATGCACTTACAAACACCACTGAAGAAGACAGGCAGTTTTTGTTACACCAGAGAGAAAAAGGACGTCCTGGCTGTATGGGAGGTGTTCACATGAAATTTATAAAAGTAGAACGACGAAGAGAAAAAAGGCGAGCAGCTGAGATGGCAAGATTGGAAAAATCAAGAAGAAACCTAGGTGAGTTTGAGTTTTTCATTCATTTTTCTAGATTTATTTTAAGCAGAGAGTTTGACATTCACTAAGATTTCTATTTTATTTTTATAAGGTGAAGAATATGTAGAACTGGAATGTGTACCAAGCACTAGCAGCACATCAGAGAAAGAGGAGCTGAAGCAAGAAGATACGGAGTATAATTTTCCACATCCAGAGGAAGCAGAACCAGAAACAAAGAAGAGGAGGAAAAATTGTCTTTATTGTTAGATAGTATTTCTGATAGACACACGGTGCGAATAATAGCAGCCACAGCAGAGGCGTTAGGTCATGACCCACAGAACTTAATTGTAAGTAAAAGTGTCATACAACTCCGCAAACAGCAATTCCGACAACAAAGAACTGATCTCATCAAAAATAGATTCAGGAATTCCGATTTAGAGGGAGCTGTTGGGCATTGGGATGGGAAATTGCTTCCAGATATGTTGAGTAAAGAAAATATAGAACGTAGCGATTTTGGTTAGTTGTAGAAATGAAGAACAGGTGATAGATATTCCTCAGCTTGAAAATAGTATTGGGATTACCCAGGCAAAAGCAGTATTTTCAGCAGTTGAACAGTGGGGGGCAGCTGGGAAAATCCAGGCAATGTGTTTTGATACCACGGCAATAAACACTGGTCGCCTTAGCGGAACCAGCGTTTTGCTTGAGCAATTATTAGAGAAAAAACTTATGTATTTAGCATGTCGCCACCATATTTTAGTAGTTATTCTAAAACCAGTTTTTAATTGCAAAATGGGTACAACCACTGACCCCCAGCCAGATATTTTTGATAAATTCCCGACTGGGTGGTCTAAGTTAGTCAAAACGAAATACAACAAGAATTGACGTTAAAAATATTAGGCATAAAATAAGTAATCCGGACCAAATTTCAAGTTTTCTCTTTGAACAATTAAAAAACCAACAGCCCAGGGAGGATTATAAAGAATTCATCCAACTTTGCTTAATTTTTTAGGATGTCTTCCTCCAAAAGATATTTCTTTTAGAGTACCTGATGCTATTCATCATGTTACATGGATGGCAAAGGCCATTTATTCTTTCAAAATATATCTTATTACGGATCAATTTTGGTTAACTGATTTAGAGAAAAAGGTATTGAACATATTTGTCTAATTATAATCAATATTTATGTAAAAACTTGGTTCAACGTCTCCAAACCCACTTGGGCCCCCAAGCAAGACCTACAATTACTAAAATCTTTTGTTATATACAAAAAAAAATGATAAAGAGGTTGCAGATAAAGCACTTTCTAAAATGATAAACCATCTGTGGTATCTCAACTCGGAGCAAGTTGCATTTTCATTTTTCGATGATACTTTGGGAAAAAATGCTAAAACAAGTATCGTTGGAACATTAAGGTGCAAAGTAAAAAATGATGAAGATGATTGTGATGATAGGAATGTAAAAGCAACTCCCAGTATTAAACAAGTTGATCATTTATTAGACAAAAAAGTTGATTTTTTGTTTCTCCTTGAACTCTAAATTTCTTTAAGAGATTTGAAATCAGTACAGAATTTCTAAATACTGATCCCGATATATGGTGTGAAAATTTACATTATTTAGAAGCTAAACAAATAGTAAACGGTTTAAGGGTTGTTAATGACACAGCTGAAAGGGGGTAAAATTAATCCAAAACTTCAATTCCCGTTTGCAGAAAGACGAAAAACACCCGCAGTTTCTGTTACAAGTCGTATCTGAATGCAGACAAGTTTTTCCCGACTCTTCTAAAGCTACCTTATCTAAGTCATTACCACCTTAATCTCAAAATTGTAAAAAATAATAATTTAATAATATAATTAATAAAATGCATTTAAACACTATTTGTTATTATTTTTACACCTTCCTCGCTCTTCTTTTCCCTAATTCCTTCATTTTCAATTTGGATTCTGTTGCGTTTATGTTTAAAAACACCTCCAACTAAACTCTTTTTAATGTACAAAATGAAAAATACAAAAAGTAAAATCTGGAAAGGAGATATAATTGAATGTTGTAATGTTTTTAGGCTTTTGCCTGAAAAATGTTAAATACCACAAAATCTATAAGTTTTAGCAAAAAAGTGATAATAATAAAACTTTAAGGCAACACCATTTCCTATAAAATGAGATAATAATCGGGTTTGTAGGTCATATGGTTTCCATTTTATAGAGGACTGTTTGCTAAAAATAGCAATTTTTCTAAACGTTAACCTATAAACGTTATCAACTTGAGCTGAAACTTTGCCAATCATATTTTCTAGCCATTTGGCAACTTTAAGGGGGGCCCCCGGTAAAAATTCGAACATTGATTTCTTGTGACCACCCTACTGCTCAATCTAATTTATCCCTGTTTTTATTTCTTATGCTGATTTCAAGCTTGTTGAAGAAATGCTTAATGAGATTAAATAACTTATCTTCACCTTACTTTAACATCTCAATAATTATTCTATTCTCTTTTGGGACATTATTCCATTAATTTTCATTAGTGTGAAGATCTTCTTTATTTCAGAAATGGTGATTTCCGAGATCTTTTTGGAGTTGATGTTCTGAACCACTTTGCATGTTATTGTTTCTTGTTTGCATTGTTGTTGATATGTGCACTGCATTTGGTAAAATTCTGTGATCTGAACTATTTTTTTAATATTTAAATTTTTGTCCCAAGTCTTAAATATTTTATTTTTCGTTTAGATATTGCAGTTTCTAATATTTTTATTTATATTATTTTCAATCTCTTCTTTAATGTGATCTGTAGTATGTTTTTGAATCTCACTTGGTATTTGTTTATTAGTCACTACTCTTATTCCTATCAATTTTTAAGTATCTGTAGTAATGTTCCTATTTTTTCTAATTTTGGATTTGTGTTTGGATGGTGGGGTGATTGCTTTGCGATTTATACAGTCTACTTTTTGATGCTTAAGTTTCGTAGTTTACTATGTTTTATTTTACAGGTGGGATGGGGTATTTGCTGTTTTGGTATTAACCTGCGTTATCATGTATAAACATGCATCCTGGTGGTTTGTTTTACTAAATCATTCCATAAATTGAGAAAGATGTTTCATTGTTCTTTGAATACAGTAGTACATACAACAGAAAAGTTTCAGGCAAATATCAACAAAACGTTCTGAAAAATATTAGAATATGCTTTTTCTCCTTCTCTAACCACAAAAATGTTGCTGAACTTGTCAAATATCAACATTCACACTTCATACACAAGGGCAGTTTACTGTCAGTAAAATATAAAATATCAATCACTGAATATTAGAATGAAGATGGAACCACCAGTAACCATTTCCCTTTCATTAAAATATCACCCCTGTCCGATTCTCTACTCTAGGACAGTTTATTTTCAGTTAGTAATAATAAAATTCCATTGGTGGAGCCATACTTTACATTTGTACAAGTTTGTTTTTACTATCAACTCCCAAGGGACTACCTTAAATCACCGGACGCATTTTAAAGTACTCGTGTAGCTATACACTATATACGAAGTCCAAACAGGTCTAACGAAAGGATCTGAATCTAATCCAAATAAGTACTAACCCCTGTGAAAGCAGGTGCCTCGATACCACAGTGGTTTTCCTGCCTGGTTGGTACCTTTTTCCCCAGTACACAGAACTCTGAAATTTTCTGCAGTTTTAGGTACAACATCTTTAAATAGTTCAATTACGACTCTACCAGCTAAAAGATAAAGGAGTACCTAATTAATAATGACCTACCATATTTACAATAATTACCTTTTTCTTCTCCAATTCTAATATCCAAATAAACAAACGGGTTTGGCGCAGTCTTGTTTTCTATATCTTCGGATTCCATTTTTGTGTAAAATTTGATTTCCCAATTTCAGTAAAGACGTAATTTATTACTACTATACGCTGTTTACTAATTGCCAGATTTTAGACAGCTATAAGGTTAGGTTAGGTATGCTTGTGTGTAAATCCATAGAGATCAAAATGTATAGATAGTTTAAAATGCAGAATACATTTTTTTCAACATGCTTACTGATACTCGCCGCCACACCTAGGGTAGTGCGAGCAGTGCCCTCGCATTAGGAGCCATATCGATGGAGGACCCGCGGCGATGTATTCAAAATACTTATTTTGTTGGTTACTTATATGAAAATAGCGAATAATTTAATTAGATTTGAATAGTATATGTGTTCTGTAGGTATGTATAAATAAATATAATTCCATTATATATATATATATATATATATACAGAGCGGGCGTGAAATGCCCTCCCCCTTACTAACTTTTGAACGACATGATATTTCTTCGCAAAATTTTGCGTGCTTTAATGGGAGGCTAAATACTACTTTTTAGTACCTACATACATATTTAAATTTGATAACTTTCGAAATGGCGGCTAGACCCCATCTTGAACTATTTTTTAAATAGCGGTGGGGGTCGAGTGACACCTCATTTGAAAGGTATTTTAATTCTGCGTCTGATCCTTGAATTTCAAATATTCATCCAGAAAACAAATGACAAATGATTGAAAATAACAAGTTTATGGAAAAAACTTAGAACTAAAGCAAAAAATTTAAGCTTTCGAAATGTTCACCATTGAAGAATGAAGAAGAAGAAGAAGATTCTCTATGATCCTGGTCAGTGGCGTAGCCAGAGTGGGCCCTTGGGGAGGGATATACAATAATAAAAGAAAACCCGCGGGCTTGGCTCTCAACGTATACCTATAGTAACTGTTTATTAACATTTTTTTTTATAGATTGTATGGAAAAAATGTGCAAATATTATAGAATACTTAATAAAAACAATATTTTTAGAATACTATAGTTCTTATGATGAGCATTTTTCAGTTGCGGATAAGCGCTGTATTTGCATACCACAAACTGAACGCCTTTCTGTCTTTGTTAGTTGCTCGCAGATTCATATTTCCGACAAAGATGTATGTCGTAGTGACATCTACGAAAGAAACAACACTAACACTGTACGTGTGACGTGTTCTATCGACTGTCACATTTAGTAGAAAGAAACAGAGATACTTGAAGAATGTCGCGCTATGCATCCAAACGTCCCTACTTAAATCTGTTTCTAGCAGTATTTAAAATGTTTTGGAGGTTTATATGGCAGTATTTTATTTTCTAAAGTTACCTAAGAGTTTTTATGTACAATTTTTATTGCTGAAATGTATTTTATACACTTTGGGAACTTTTTTTTTCTGGGAAATAGTTCTGCAGATATCGCGGTCTGTTTTGGTTTGTGGAAATTGGTATTACGAGGTTGAAGATAAGTTAATAGCATTTTTGTTATACAGCCATTAAAAGGTAATTACAGTTACAATTTCCACAAACCCAAACAAACCGGGATATCTACAGAACTATTTCCCACGAAAAACAAAGGTTCCCAAAGTGTATAAAATAAATTTCAGCAATAAACAACAAGGTAACTTTGAAAAATAACATATTGACATATAAACCTCTAAAACATATTAAATACTGCTGGAAACAGATTTAAGTAGTGACGGTTGGCTGCATCAGCGTAACATTCTTCAAGTAACTCTGTTTCTTTCTAGTAAACGTGTCAGCCGGCAGAATACGTCGCACGTACGATGTTGGTGCTGTTTCGCAGATGTCACTACGACATACGTCTTTGTCGGAAATATGAATCCGCGAGCAACTAACAAAGACAGAAATGCTTTCAGTTTGTGGTATGGAAATAAAGCGCTAATCCGAAACTGAAAAATACTCATCGTAAGACCTATAGTCTTTATTCAACAAAAAACATTACAAACCAAAATCTAGAAGTCGTGGTTTTTTGGCCAGTTCGTTAAATATTTCATCTACTTCAACTAGTATTTTCAGCTGTATCGTCAACATTGCTAAACCGTTAAATCGATTCTAAAACGGAGAAATCAAACAGTATGATTAGATGTGTTTTGATTCGTTTTAATGTCGAGAACGTTCGTTCTGGTGTGACTGTTGAAACTGGAAGTGTGTAGAACATTTTTAGCAGTCTATGAATGTTTTGGCGATGGTGGGCTAGAGGTTAGCGCGTTAGACTGCTACGCCGAAGGTCCTGGGTTCAGTTCCCAGTACCGGAACATCGGATTTTTAACGGCCATTCCCTCACAAGGTCATGGCAAACCAACGAGGTATTATGCCTAGTAAATCTTCTCTGGAGTAGAAGTGTTTACACTTCCCGTGGTTCGAAGCCGACGTTAAACTGTAAGTCCTCTATGTATGTGGTACTTTAAATGCGCAACACAGGCATAGGAGAGAAGATCACTACGTCTCGTAAGTGATAAAGCACTCGAAGAAGATAAATGTTTGGAAATGCAATTTTGCTGCACATATTTAGTATGTCTATGGTTCATTGTTCTTTAACTGGAAGCCTACTTTCGAGCCAGAGATTTAGTTCAGCAAATATGCCGCTTTTGAAAACTTTTGGGAGAAAATGGGTTATCAATTCTTCAAACGAATCCGTGTATGGTTCATGTTATACTTATGCCAGCATAGATTTTTGTAGAAAATACAGATCCACGTGGTTTTTTTATATTTTGTTACAAAACATGAGGGGGAGTTTATATTGCAAGATTTTAAAAGGAAATAATATGGCCAAATTTGAGAAATTAAGATTTCGACTAGCAATGGTGAATAATGTAAATTGTTTGATCCTAAAACATTCTACTATTTCTAATTTTGTCTGCTTATGCATTTTTATAGTGGAAGATATTTTTTAAGCTTTTAGCCCTTGGGGGGGAGATATATCCCCCATATCCCCCCCGTGGCTACGCCACTGATCCTGGTAGCTATGGAATTATCTACTTATAAATGTTGGTTAGCAATAAGTATCGTATATTTCAATTACAATAATTATCTAGTATGTAATGTAATAAAATGCAAGGTAATTTTTGGTTTTTATTTTTTTTTAGGTATTTTATAACAAATGTTGAAAATGATGACCATTTGCTGCAATGCAAAGCTGAACTCGCTTCTTTTTGCTTTCAAAAATATTCTGCAACATTTTTTGATCAATATTATTGCAACAGTCGACGATGGCTTCCCTCAGCGTCTCTAGATTGTTAATTTGCCTTTTAAAAACGTTACCTTTAATGTACGCGAAAATTGAAAAATCACAGGCCGTAAGATCAGGTGAACGTGCTGGGAAAGGATGATCTGTGAATCTACTAATAATTTTATTGCCAAACGTTTGCCTTATAAACTCCAAATTTTCTCTGGTTGTATGCGCCGTTGCGCCATCGTGTTGGAAATAGCCGTAATTTTTTTCATCGTCTTCAAGTTCGTCAAGGAAATTTGCTAAAATTTCTTCCCGGTAGCGTCGTCCATCAATTGTGTTATTAAAAAATATAGGCCTAATCAGTCGTCTTCTGGATACAGCTAGCCAAATACCAAGTTTTTCCAGATGAAGCAGTGTTTCCACATGCTGGTGTGGGTTCTCGGCACTCCAAAAGCGAAAATTCTGACATTTTACATATCCAGATAAAGTACACCAGGCTTCGTCGCTGAAAAAGGTTCTATTCAGTAATTGATTGATAAATGTTTGCTGGAACCATTGACAATAATTTAGATATGTTGCAAAATCCTGAACATGTAATTGCTGAAATACAGAAATTTTATACGGATGTAATTTTAATTTAGATTTTAATATCTTCTGGCAAGTAGTTCTAGGTACTTCTGCTTCAGCTGACAATTTTCGTGTCGAAATGCGGGGGTTTTCAATAATTCTTTCCTGAATGTCATCCACAATTTCTTGGTTAATTTGGGGCCAACCTGAACCTTTTCTTTTTGTAACGCTACCGGATTGTCGAAAACGTGCAACAGTCCTATTAATTTTCTGTCGCAGAACATGGTCATCATGGTGGTAGGGAAACTGGGCTCTAAATTCTTCAACACATGCTTCCATGGAATATACCCACTCATTATCATTATTGACACCATTTCTAAAATACGACTCGATTATAAAAATATCCTGTTCTAACTCCATTACTTATTGCAATCGGTCATAATTTTGATAGATAGGAATGTCAGTTTAGTTTAGTTGGATTCATCACTTTTAATCACTGACCGATAGAGGGTGATTCATAATTAGTGAATCAAACTGAAATGGTGGATTCCTCATGTCAAAAGAAGACAAAATGTCTATACAAACATATGTACTTAACCAAACGGTTACCGAGATACAGGCTGTTTGTTGTAAAAGCGAAATAATTGTTTCCAATTATTAATAATAACAAAACATATTAAGTTAGCCATGAGTTCACCAAAACAAAATGTGCATTAAATCTGACAGATATCCATTAGTAGTATTTCAGTTGTGTTTTGTAAACGTTCTAGTAATTGAATGTAGTAAAAAAGTAGTCTTGCTGTTATTTGTTTTGATTGTTCAACTGTACCTACTTTAATTACTTGGTGGAGGGCTTTACTTCAGAGGAGTATGCTGATATGGTGTTTATTTATTGATATTGTAATGGTAACGGACGTGGTGCAGCTAGAGAATATCGCCAAAGGTATCCAAATCGAAGGCACCCAGCCTATGGAGATTTTACAAGAACATTTCGACGATTAATAAAGACTGGATCCACAAATCCATTGAGTAATTTGCGTGGAGCTAGACAACTGCATGGTGTTCAAGACGAAGAAAATGTCATCGACGCCGTTCTTGATGATCCTTCGACAAGTACACGGCGAATCGCTACACAACTAGGTTTACCACAATCTATGGTCTGGCGGACCCTGCGTCGAGAGGAACTGTACCCACACCATTTACAACGTGTGCAGGTTCTTCAGCCTGGGGATGTTGATCGACGTTTGAGATTTTGCCGCTGGTTATTAAATAAAACGATCGAAAATCCCGACTTTGTGACAACCGTTCTATGGACCGATGAGGCACAAATTTTCTAGAGATAGAATTAACAATAACCATAATGCTCATGTGTGGTCACTGGAAAATCCGCATCTAGCTAAAGAAGCACGATTTCAACAACGTTTTTCAATAAATATTTGGGCCGGAATTTTCAATAATCACCTCCTGGACGTGGAAGTGTTACATAATCGTTTGGATGCAAATTTCTAGCTAGATTTTTTTGAAAACCGCCTTTACAACCTTTTGGATGACGAACCTATTCAGTTACGTCATGGAATGTGGTTGCAACAGGACGGTGCACCACCTCACAACAGCAGACAGGTAACTGCGTGGCTCAATCGAAAATACCCTGGTAGATGGATAGGTCGTTAGGACCACATACCACGGCCGCCTAGGTCCCCAGACTTAAATCCCTTGGATTTTTATCTCTGGGGCCATTTGAAACAAATGGTGTACAGCGTGACCATCAATACGCGTGACCAGTTACTACCAAGAATTGTTAATGCGGTGCACGAAATTCAAAACCAAAATGTAATTCCTCGAGTTTATGATTCACTGATACCTCGCTGTAATGCCTGGAAGGATTGTGCGGAATTTTATCATCACACTGTATATCCGTAACATCAATAAAAAGGAAAAGAGGTGTAATCAAAAGTATTTCGCACCAAGAGCCAATTAGAGTTGCTACGGAACTGTTGGTAGATGCCGGATATATTTGGACTCCTCCGGCGGCTCAACGAGCAAGGGTTTTACACTCAGGGCTATGCGGATGACCTGGTCATCCTCATAGCCGGTAAATGTCTCGGCACAATAAGCGAGGCTACCCAAAGTGCCCTAAATATTGTGCAAGACTGGTGTAACAGGAACCAGTTGTCGGTCAATCCATCAAAGACCGAGCTGGTCCTGTTTACACGAAAAAGGAAGATGACAGGGTATAGAAAACCCTCCATCTTCAACAAGTCACTTGACCTGACAGGTGAGGTCAAATATCTAGGCGTTGTCCTTGATGCCCGACTAACCTGGAATAGCCATGTGAAAAGACAAGAACAAAGGGCCTGCGCTTCATACTGGACGTGCAGGCGCGCGTTAGGAAAAACCTGGGGGCTGAAGCTTAAAATCATATTCTGGTTTTATACGGCCGTAGTACGCCCGCTGTTAACATATGCTGCCCTTGTCTGGTGGCCACGATCTGAACTGACCACCACAAGGAAGACACTCGCCCGTGTGCAGACTAGCTTGTCTGGGCATCACGGGCGCAATGCGAACAACCCCGACAGCGGCCCTTCACCTTGTGATTGAGGCCGAGGCTCGAGCGGCAACGCATAGGCTGATGTGTACGGGGCAATGGAAACCAACTCAGGAAAACGTGGGAAATGCCAGAGTTGCCTCCAAATTGAAGGCCACCACTCCCGTTTCTTCAATGGGAAGTGATGGCATGACCCCCTACTTCTCCTTTAGCATACCCTACAAGGTTCACATCCCTCTCCGGGATGAATGGTTCTCGGACGATCGGCCCTTTCTTAAACCCGGCGGCCTAGTTTGGTACACAGACGGGTCACGGAATAGGAAAGGTGCCGGCGCCGGTGTATATGGGGACAAACCCAGGGTCAAACTCAAATTTGCCCTAGGAAAATATCCTATGGTCTTCCAGGCAGAAATCTTCACGATTACTGCCTGTGCGAACGAAAACCTCAACAAACATCATAGAGGTAAATATATCTACATTTGCTCAGACAGTCAAGCGGCCATTAAAGCCCTAACATCTCCCAAGATAGGGTCTAGGCTTGTCGAAGAATGTCGAGACACTCTAGTCAAACTCTCAGCTGAGAATTACGTGAAAATCCTATGGGTTCCGGGCCATAGTGGAATACGTGGCAATGAGGAAGCTGATACCCTAGCTGTGGCTGGGGTCTCTGAACCTTTATTAGGTCCAGAGCCAGCTTTTGGAATAGCTCCCAAACATGTGAGGCACGAGATCTGGAATCACGCAAACGCGCAATTTCAGCACTCTTGGACCTCCAGACTCACACCCAGACAGGCTAGAACCTTCATCAAGAACTCTACGCCTAAATCGGTAGACTATATTCTGAATCTAAGCAGAAGACAAATCAGGATAATAACGAGCCTCGTTACAGGCTAAACAACCAGTGTAGGAAATGTTAAGAGCAAGAGGAAACCTCTGAACATGTCCTCTGCAAATGCAAGGCATTAGCGGCCTTAAGACATAAACACCTTGGATCTCCCTTCCTTGAACCAAGAGACATTCAAGACACGCCCTTGAACAGGATTCTGTCCTTCGCTGAAGCGACGGACCTGTTCAGGGAGTGAGGTCTTTCCCCTAGGGAGCACAATGGGCCCTGGTGGCCTAAGTGCAGGAGCTTGCTCCTCCCCAAGTTTCATCATCATCATCATCATCATCAATCAAAAGTATTTCGCACCAAGAGCCAATTAGAGATGCTACGGAACTGTTGGTAGATGCCGGATATATTTGTTAATTGTTTCTTGCCTTGATTGATTGATTGATTTGAAAGAACAAGATCTAGGACGCGGTTTTCCAAGCATCTCTAAGCACCGCAGCCATCATTGGCTTATTGTACACCCTAACTAAGGATTGAAGACAAAATATAGATCTCAGCTAAATATAGAAAAAGAACTGTGTCAATTTCTAATATTAAACCTTCTTTTGAAAATCTTTGCTCTGCAAGGGAGTCTCTAATAATTATTAAACTTGTTTTTAATTTAGTATTGATAAGTTAATTATTAAATACATTGCGCAGCACTGATATAATCCTATTTATAAGTGTATTATATCAGAGTAAATGTGTATTTTATTTTTTATTATTTCAGAATGTATTTTATGGCTTTTCTTTCAGCATAATAAATAATTTTTTTAATAATATCTTTTCTTATTTTTTTATATGCTCGCGCCCCCATTTAGTGTTATCACGCCCCACTGGTATCAAAATTTCTAACTGTCTGGCCCATGTAAATAGAATTACACTGTGAACAGTTTAATTTGTAAATACCTGATTTTAACTTAGTTCTATCTTTTGTATTGAAAGTGCTTGTTCTTGTTATACAATTTACTTTAAATGTACTTATTTTGATTATAAGTATAGCAAATTTTCTCCGATATATCACCGAAATATGGAATTGAAATATATTTAACATTTTTAGAGTGGTCGTTTAAATATATTTTTTGAATTGCTAATCTATACTCTTTCTTTTTGGTTAGTCAATTAGTTTTGGGTTGTAGCCATTAGGTACTGTGTGCAATTTATTTAATAATCGAGATCTCTTTGGTGTAATCATTGTTATTTAGAGAAACTGTTATTATAGCTCTATGTATCAAGGACCTATAGGCTGCTAATTTATGTGCTTTATGGTGACATGAGTGCTGTGGTGTTGTGATATTTGTTTGTGTAGGTTTTCTATAAATAAAGTATTCGAGTTTGTTTTTAGAATAAATTTTGGTGTTTAATTCTAAACAATTAATCAGTGGCGGCTCGTGAGTTAAGAAAGAGGGTGGGCACAAGAAAAAAATTACCTATTTTTTGTACATAAAATCCATTCTCCTATTTTTTATGCTGGAAAAGACGTCTATGAGTAGTTTCATCGGCCTCCAAACCAATGAAATTTGCAGATTTAATTTCTTTTAATATTTCCTGCTTGTAAACTTGCAACATTGCATCTAGCAATTCGTTCTGAATAGTTTTTGAGACGCCTTTAAACACTTGTGAAACTTTCATATGTATTGCAAGCACAGCGTCTAGTTCGGCAGCAAAGTTGATTAACCCTACATAAATTCCTGGATTTTCTGACGTTAATGTCTCATCGTTACCTCGCAACGCCAGTTCAAAGGCGCCGCAAAATTTAATACACATAATTAACCGGCGCAAAATATAACGATTTTTTTCCACGTCTTCGTTGTACTTAATATTATGTCGCAAATAAGCACACTCTAATTGTTTACGGATATCCACTTGGCCTAAAACACTAAAATCCATGCACGCATTCATGTGAGAAACGGAAGATTTATGTTTCTTTGCCTTCTCTGCAATGTGTTTTAATCATTCACCCCTTGTTTATTCCACGCACTAACCTCTTTCTTAAAAATTAAGCACATAAAACAAAACAGTTTATTTGTTACTGAACATCCGTATTTTCCGTATTTCGTATTTTTCATAGATATTCTTGTTGAATATTGATATTCTATTGTACGTTCGGGTTTTACTTGTCGAACTGCAGTTTATCTAAAGATCAGGAATAGGCATTTTTTCTTCTTAATTAAAAGGTTTTCCTCAAATGATAGATAGGTTTTTTAAAAGATTATGCACACAATTAACTTCCATCATTGAAAAAACGTCACTTTCGTCTTTGAATTCACACGCGCAATTGCGCGGAAACACAAAACACTGCGGTCGAAATTCAAACGTTGACTTTAAATGGGGAACAATCAGCTCGGTGCCCCATTCGCCTGGTATATCGCGTATAGAGAAGATTACCGATAGGCAACCGAATCACCTCTACATAGGTACAAATCGGAGCGTTCCCCGGAAAATAGTTTTGAGGCTGTTAGCCGCGCTTGTGGTGCGGAAGGAAAATTTGATACAATCGTTAAAATAATGAAATTAAAATAATGCACTGAATTACATGCGAATTTCTTTCTGTGTTTATCTTGGTGGTTGGGTGGGCACGTGCCCTTGTGCCCTTTAGTACAAGCCGCCACTGCAATTAATACATCTGTTTTGTTCTGTTTCTAATGTAGGGTTTATTTTTGAGTGTAGAGTATTAATAAACATTAAGAAATCCCCAATAAACTCAAAAACTACCTATTAAGTCATGCTAAAACATCATCAATGTAACGGATATATTTGTCTGTCAGGGAAATGCAAACTTTTATCTAAAGAGTCTGTTCTAAACATCCAATAACTTGCAATGTTTGTATAATTTGAATAATCTCAATACTCCTAAGAGCTACTGACACATTTGGGTACAGCTAATAATAGGGCCTGATATAAATACCGCCGATAAAAATAGCGACATCAAAAACTACACCTAGAACCATTCCATGGAACAGCTATACTTACTTAATTAAACTTAAATGCTAATGTTGTAAGTATTATTGTTTGTGTTCTAGGCTTTGTTGGTGTTTGCTGAAATGGGGCTTGACTGTTTATGTGTTTACTTTAAGAATGCACCGTGTACCTACATGTCTGAAGCTGCAAGATCCCGGCTCCGAAGAATTTACTCTTGATTACACATACCCGAATCTGTTTTCTACCTCTTTGCAATTCAATGGCGCAATAGTTAGTCGCGTTGAATGTGTGTTGCGTGTGTAAAAATTAACGTACTTTTTGTGGAAAAATTTGCCGTTAAACTAAAGATATTTCAGCGTATATCATTAGGTAAGTTTACAAATGTTTGAAACACAATTTTTAATATTTTCACATTAACTAATAAAAAAAGTGTGATCATAACCTCAAAATCAGTGACTGTAAGTTTATGGCTAGGTTTTCGGGGCAGAAGTAAATGGTGTCAGCTCGAAAATTTGCAGATGTTAGTCCTCATACAACCGAAAATGTTACGTAGTACACACTATGATCGCTACAAAAAATTGGTCACAAATGGTCTGGTTCAAGAAATTTGTAGGACAAGATCTGACCTTGTTCACAGACAAATAGCAACAAAACAAACAAGAAAAGTGTTTCTTAGAAATCCAGCAAAAGCAAAAGGAGTGAAAAATCATAATCTCCCTGGTGCAGAAGAAAACTTTGGGCCCCGAACTAATGATGTTGACATACAAATGCTTTCGAAATCCATATATAAGCAGGTTTTTCAAGGAGATAGTGGTCAAAAAGAAACCACCTTTATGATTAGTCAATGCCGTGAAGCATTGAAAAAACATGGGATGGCTAAAGGAAAGGATTTTGACTACGTGCCGGATGTTGATTTTAAAATTCCAACTCTTCAGGGCAAAAACTTGATAGATCATTTTCAAATAATAGGTGAAGAGCAAGCAAAACCCTACAGGGATCATTTAATGAATATGCTGAAGTCAATTCCCACCATGCCAAAATCATGGGTGATGCAATCCGGTTGGACGCGTTATTCTCACAACTGTGAACCACAAACTGTCCCTTATCCTCCAGAAGATGCTCTAGTACTTGACATAGAAGTGTGTGTTAAAGCTGGTAAAGCTCCAACACTTGCAATAGCTGTTAGCAGCAGTGCTTGGTATGGATGGGTCAGCCAAGCAGTACTGGATGGAACAAGCAAACCTGTTACAACTCATCAGTATTCTCAAGAGCTTCTAATACCATTAGAAAGCGAAACTAATGAACGTGGTTTTAATTTGGAGCCAAGGTTTTATCGACCCAGGGTTGTAGTTGGCCACAATGTTTCGTATGATCGTGCCAGAATTAAGGAGCAGTATTGGCTTGAACGTACAGGAATGCGATTCGTTGATACCATGTCCCTACACGTCTGCGTAGGTGGTTTAACGAGTTATCAGCGAACCGTATTGAAATCTGGAGAGGAATCCGTGGAAGATGAGGCTTGGACCAGCCAAAGCTCATTGAATAACTTAAGCGACGTGCACAAGTTATACTGCGGAACAGAAATTGCAAAGGAAACTCGTGATATATTTGTTGAGGGCACTCTAGCAGATGTAAATCGGGAATTCCAAAATGTGATGAGTTATTGTGCTCGAGATGTTCAAGCCACCTACGACGTATTAAAACGGTTATTTCCAATATTTTTGGAACGCTTTCCCCATCCAGTCACATTTGCTGGAATGCTGGAACTAAGCAGTGCGTATCTTCCCATCAACTCTAATTGGGCGAGGTACATTGATGATTCTGAACAGGCCTATGAAGATTTGAACATTGAGGCACGGTTTATTTTAGCAAAACGGGCGGATCAAGCCTGCCAGTTGCTTCACAATGATAAATATAAGGAAGATGTGTGGATGTGGGATCAAGACTGGGAAGTGAAGAATATTAAACTGAAAAAGGTAGCCACTAAAACGAAAAACCAAGAAAAAGAAGAAGAGGCCAAATATTTGGACGAGGAAGGTGAAGAAGAGCCGGATCCTTTAAACAAAAAGTTTAAATACCTTGAGGAAACTCGAAAATTTTTACCTGCGGTAAAAACACTCTTGCCAGGTTACCCTAATTGGTATAGAAAATTGTGTACAAAACCAGATTCATCACCGGATTGGGTACCAGGTCCGCATTTAATAAGTACCTCCATGCAGGTAACTCCGAAGTTGTTAGGTTTAACCTGGGATGGGTATCCACTGCATTTTATAAGAGGAAAGGGATGGGGTTTGCTAGTGCCCTTTGTAAACGGCACTGATCTTAAAACTAAGATACCTCTGCAGCAGCTTTTGGAGAAATGTCCTGTTCAATCAGAAAAACCAAAAGAAGCATCTGCGTTAGATGTGAGAGTAGACAAGCAAGTAGAAGAGGTCTTGTCCAAACGAGAGTATTATAGTAGATTGAAGAAAGATAAAACGGAAGGTTTATATAAAGGTTGGTAAGGCTTTCTAAATATTTTGCGATTAAAATACAGTTTTAGAACATATGGGGTCCTTCACAAGTATGAAATACTGGTTCCAATAGGATAAACTTGGATTTTATAAAAAGAAATGCTTTATAATTACAATTTGTTCGTATCTATCAGACTTTTTAAAATCATACACATTTTGGAATATCCGGCTTTTAGTATTTATGCATGCTTTACACAGAAAAGGTAGTCTTGGAAACTGATTTCTGAAATTGCATAGTATATTTTGTAGTGAAAATTTTCTCTTTTCATTTTTTGTGAGTACTTTTTATACAGGGTGTTAATGAATTGCAGGGACAAACTTCTAGGGCTTAAAGTATACATGAAAACAAACATTTTTTGTTAATAAATGTATGTTGAAAAGTGTTTCCCTTCAGGGATAGAGCTTCTCAAAGATACTTTAAGAAGCGCCTAAATGTAGGCAATCACCGGCGCCGGTAGCTCGGATAGGTTGGCTGTATGCCTTGCACGCAGCTGTCCTGGGTTCGAATCCGGACGTTGAGGTTGGTGGTTTTTTTTCTGAGCGATAAAAAACGCTAAAACGGCCCTTCTTTTCGAATAGGAAGTAAAATCGTAGGCCCCGTGTCCAAGTGTTGTTGGGCACGTCAAAAGAACCCTCAAACAGGCTAAATTTCCAGGTGTGGTAGGATCGCTCCCTGGCGTCGGCGGTTAACCTAGTAGCAGAAATAGGCCGACGTTAAATAAAAACAAACAAATAATATAATAACATTTTTACACTTCTGTGAGGATAAACGTAAATTGGATATACTCGAGGCCTTTCAAATTCACAAACACACTTTAACAAATACAAATTGAGCTCATAAATTCCCCGCTATGAAAGTTATTGGAAGTTTTGGAATAGAAGACCTGAGCCAAGTCCGAAACCAAGATCCAGTGTGCTGTTACCCAAGCAACTACAAATGTTTACTACATTAAATGCTTTTGATAATGACATATTGTATGTCAAAATACGTATAAAGCTAAAATAAAAATAAATCGTTGCTGTTACTGCAATAGGTCGTATGTCGAAAAAAGACAATTTTCAGGAAACGAATAAAACATAACTTTTTAATGTTTTTCTTTTCTTTTAAAATTTATAGGTAAAAAATATAGCATTGTAGTACAGTTTATTGTATATTATCGGCTTAATGTATAAAACTACTATAAACCGAATTATGTTCACATAGGAGATATTGCTACCGATATTTGGTTGTAATTTTTGACATACAGCTTCTTGCAAGCAGGGATTTTTGAAAGTGCAGACCTATTCAGGAGTTCTTATCATGCTTTAGGTCACTACAACTTTTAATACTGAATTTTGGGAGGTAATTAAAACGAACACAACATTAAGATGAACAAACGGTGTTTTATTTCTTACAAAACTGAATTATTATTACATTAAGAAAGGACAAACTGTTTAGAGTTATTAGTTTTTAATAATGTCATTTGTGGAGCAGGGTGTCGTGAAACGGTCTGCAGTCTCGTGGGATTAGTTCTTTTAATTGTTGTAGATGAGCAAATTTGGATGCCTCAATAGGACAGGGCCCTTCATAAAGGAAGGGCCTCTCCTCATTACATGTAGGTGTACTTTCTGACGATAAGGTAGCTGTGTCCAGGTGTCTGAAAAATTCAACTTGTAGCAGATGGTGCCCCCCGTTGTATACTGTAGACAATAAATGTCCATTATGGTAGGATCCCCGGTTTTCCTACCAGGCCTGATACTAGAATAATATTTAGGCTCAAATTTAGAGAAATCTGAGTATGACAAGGCTACCGCCTTATAGGGGGATGGGTTTTGCCGTGCTCCTGTAATGATGTATAGATAATCACTGGGGAGGTAAACTTCCTACCGACGACGTCCTAATTTACGTTCAATTGAACTACGGACCGAGTCCACCTCCATTTGGGTGTGACCCACCACAAGATATTTTTGTTCAATTGTGACAGTCAATGTGTTCGCTATTTCAAGGAGTGCATTGGATAACTTGGTGTTACGGTTTTGATAGCAACACCCATCGCTCCATATTACAATTTTTGCCGGGTGATTTTCGGTAATTTCTTTCTTTAGAAACATGGTTGCTAAGGATGCAAAAACATCGCTTTCAAGTCCTCCCTCTCCCTCATGCCAAACAAAACAAGTGACGTCCTTATTTTTTATATTGTAATAGGTTAAGTTATGAACTTTTAATTTTGTTTTGTAGTAATTACCTGCTGCATTCAACCTAGGGGCTAGGAGAACTGCTTGGAGGTCTACTGAGTAAGCTAATACCTTGTCGTCTGTCTGGGAGTCAGATTTGTCCTTTTCTTTTTCCTCTCGAGATTTCTCTTTACTGTGTAGATGTAAATTGTATGTATCTTCCGTTACCGACTCCTTTTGGTATCCAGAGCACACATTGCATTGATCTTTTTTTGGGCTCCATATTTCTAAATTCAGTTTTCTGAAAACTTTTATAAAACTCGTCCAAGATGCAGCTTTTTTGTTTTCATCCTTGCATTTTTGTTGGTATATCCTGTGCACATTCCTATAACTGTCCCAAGCAGGCTCTAAATAAAGTTTTGTAGATGATGCCCTACAATAGTGGGATTCTAATTTCGGTAAATTTAACAGAAATTCTTCAACCCCTTTCGCACAAGCACTTTGATGTTGTAATACCTCTTCAGCAGAATCATCAATCACATTGTCGGATTTTTTTTCCAGAACCCATTTTTGAATGGTCTTTTCCCCAATGCCCATTGTGGCCAGAAACATGTTTTTGCATACAAGTTTCTTAGTTTTTGTTTCTTTAAGTACTTCTTCTTCCACATCATTTACGATTAAATAATATTTAAGACTTACTTTCTTCCGTTCTGTCTCAGTTGTATTTCTTCGGTGTTTTGGGACAACTGGCAGTACTTGTCCTTTAACGAATGACCTCTTAGCTTCCCATGATGTCAAATTCCAGAATGTCGTAATCAAATGTTGCCTCTGTTCATCCGTTATTTCACAACATTGAAATCCCTGCCTTGGTCCACCCTTCCCAGCTCTTCTTGGATGACCAGCATGTTTTAGTTTCAATACTCGTTCCTGTTTTGCTGCCGTTTGTCGGTAAATCTCATCGTCATTTTTTTTAAAGCCAGTGTACGCTTTTCCATGCAGTCGTAAAGTGGCATTTTTAGCTCTTCCACAATGTAGCGTTTGCTTGGCCTCTACTTTTCCCTTTTTTACCTTTTCGGCCGTCAATATCAAAATTATTTTCATCTAATGAGTCTTGACTTCTTTTTGTGTGGACTACTTCGGCGCTCTTGCTTTCTGATGGTACATACTCTGAACCGGAACGCTCTAGCCATTCTTCATGACAGGATGCCTCAGAGTCATCCTCCTCCTCTACATTATCCTTATCTCCATTATCCTTATCTCTATTATCCTTATCTCCATTATCCTTATCTCCATTATCCTTATCTCCATTATTTAGGATAGACAAACTTTTATCTATTTGTGTGTCAGTGTTGTAGACAGTTGTTGTAGACTGGACCTGGACTTCATTATTAATAGACTGTTGAAGGGCCACTTGTAAAATATGCCTGGCTCTACTTTTATTCATAGCCATGACTGCAATTACACTAAAATAAAACAAACAAATAAATTAATGAAAAAAATAATTTCAAAATGTTGTATGTCAAAATATGCTACCACATAAATCAGCAGCAATATATCCTATGTCAATGAATTCGTTCTATGGGGCTTATTTTTGAATTAGGTTAATTAGTTCTAGAAATGTACTAATTAATATCAAATAATTACTAGTACTAAGTAATCTTAACATTGTAACGCGGGCCTACCGCCACGATCCCATAGGCAACCCATACAGCACCCACACGCTCCCACGCTTAACCTAAGCGCACCCGCTACCGCTAGATGGCAGCCGCCGAGGCTCTCAATTAGAGTCCTCTATAGTAAGAGTAAAGACATGATCAAGGTCGCCGCCATTTTTCCTCCAAATTCATACACAGTTGAATGGGGAGGAATACAAATTCAAGGTTTTAGAGTGTTTTAGAATTATTTATTCAACGATAAATGAGACAAAATATACTTTATATTGTTGTTAAAGTGTATCTACTACAAAAAGGATTTTAATTGGTATATAAGAAAATAACGACACACAATTACCTGATATTTACAGTATTGTATTTATTATAACATTATTAATTGAACATTTATCAAAAATATATTATAGAGTAATTTAAAATGGTATCATTAACTGCTAATTAAATTAATTCATATTATTTTTTTATGACTAAAAATTGTGGGCTAAAGATTTTTAATCAAAAGTATACAAATCTAAAAAAATTTCAAGATCGCATTGTTTTACTGGAATATTCTTTGCGACGTAAACGTTTTTTGCTTAGAATTTTTAATCGAAACGGTACAAATCGAGTTATAATTTTTTTTTTCAAATTATGACAGTTAGGTAAGTCGAACATAGAAGTTTCATCTTCAGCGATTTTTAGCAACGCTTTCTTTAAATCTGTATCAGTATTTTTCAGATTGTTATAATTTGGTTTAAAAGCGCGTTCTATTTGTAAAATGAATTCAAAAGTTTTCGCATTACAATAGAACAAAGTATTTTTTTTTTGAAACTTTTAATCTTTGTTAAGCGTGCCATACTCGCCATTGACTGTATGTAATTGGTACTTCCTACACTACCAATACATACGCTACAGGTTTTTGTGTTTTTTTAATACTATTGATTAAATAGCCAGTAATACAATACAGCGAGTTCATTTCACTAGTATTAAGATTGAGTTCTGGCATAGATTCGCCTGAAATTTTCTCCACTTGGGGCAAAGGTTTACAAGAAACTTTCTCTGATGAAGGTCCAGGGCTTGTTGAGGATTTTTGCATATCTAAAAAATCTGCTAAAAATTCTCTATCATCTTCGCCATAATTGGTTTTTGACACATCTTTTAAAAACTGGGATACACTTATCAAACGGAGATCATTTTTAAACTGTAATGTTGTTGGTACTGGCTGTTTAGCTCTGATACTACTGAATAAATTTTCCACACAGTCATGAGTGAAACGAGAAGTTAGCACAAAAGCATAATTTTTGGTGTTTAAGAAATAATCCTGGATGTCAAGAATTGAGGTGGTAGAAATAACAGCTCCCGTCTGACAAGGTTTCCAATGTCTGCTTCCCCAACATATAATTCATTCATAATTTCAATAAAATCATGTAAAAACTGGATGGCATTTTCATATGACTCAAGTGACAATTTACTTAGAGCACAACTTGGATGTCTTGACGTCATATAATGGAACCATTTCGTTATTATATCAATGTACCAAGCTGTTGTTATATATTCAGGTTTATTTAACTCTTCTGCTATAAACTTTAAACCACTGGCAACATCATGGTTAATAACATTTGTCGTGGTTTTCACCTTCATTTTCTGAAAATGATCAGGCAATAAATCTTCTTCAGTTAATGAGGGTGCCAGCAGAAAATCCAAATTTTTCTGATGATTAAATCTGTTATGTGTTGTGCTCTAATTTCATTAGTAGGTAAAGTTGGTGGTGATGGTGTTTAGCAACGTCTTCAGTATTTGTTTTTAAAATCTCTATTACAGGAGACTCAGACAAAGACATTGAAGATGATGATGAAGACATTGCAACAGCACTAGTTGATGGACCTGCTTCGATTTCCTCAATAACCATTGATTGTGTAATTCGTCTCTCTTTTGGCGGTTTTCGACGTTTATCTTTTTTTGAAAAACTAAATATTGTTGGCACAGTATTAGCCTTTAGTTTACGTTTTCCATCCGCTCGTGATTTTTCCCATATCTCAGCAGAAAAATGGATCTATTAAAAGCACATGATTGTATTAAAAACCTTGTAAACTAAAAAACTATATTTTATGTTTAGTATTATCACTCTGATTACTTACCTCACACAAAACTGAACGATCAGTAGGTGTCCAATTTGCTCTTTTCATTTTTGCTGCCCACTCTTTTCGCCTTTTTGGATCCTTGGGAAAGTATTTCATGGTGAATCCTTTTTCACTTCTATTAGAACATCCTACTGCTGAACAACCAACCATTTTCTACAAAATTTAAGAAAATTGTTCCAACAACTACCTAACTACCTGCTGAAATGTTTGGTAAACAAATACTTACAGATCGGAAAATACTGTTTAAATAACACAGCTGTTCACTACTAAAGTCTCTAATTGTCAAATATCACAGTTTATAAAAAAAATCACACACAAAAGGGCACAAAACGGAATATTTTTCTGTAAAACGCATATGACAACACGCCAACAACCTGTTTGTTTGGAGGGTTAATGGCCGACGCACGCAACTATCGACCTTATGTCTCTACAACCAATCAAAAGCGAGCCACGCTAATATGTCTTTACTCTTACTATAGAGGACTCTACTCTCAATATAGATGTAAAAGTTAAGCTTACTTAAGTAGACTTACCATTCACATCAATGGCAAGGAAAGTCGCATCTTGTCATAAGAACTTCTTTCCGCTTATCAACGTTTTCTATGTTAATACCTGTGTTTATATTTGTGTTTTTGTACTTGTGTTTTTTTCGATTGTTCTTAATCCGTTATTTGTGTTATCCCGTAACGGCTGGGTATATTTATATAAATATACGAATTTTTTTTACAGCATCCAACTGTTGTTATTTTTACACTCAGTGGTTCGAATTATATTCGGACTTCACTATTTTAAACTCCGGGAAGTTAACGCTTCCTAAGGATCTACAAGCATTCTGCGAGACCGAAGGCAGACATCATTACAACATGCTAATGTAAGAGGAACGATTTTAAAACTTCGAAAACAAGGTTCCAATTTTAGGTTAGGTTTAATAACTTCATCAAGAATACTAAAGAAACGGTAACTAACCAAACTAACCAACTAAAAAAACAGAATGTAATACTAGTAACAATTACCTGAAAATATGATAGCCAAAACCGGCAGAAGAACGTCAACACAACTTACACAACGTAAATAAGGAGTACGCCGTTTGACATGCGACTGATTGCACTTGCCAAAACGAGTTGATTGCGAGTTGGGACATATTTCCATTTGCGCGCGCATTGAATACTACTATAGCGTGACATTAGAGGTTTTGCCAGTAGCTAGAGCTGATTATTTTGGTTCTAGTGGTTCCAAAATCTAAAAATGGCTATTTTTTGACATACGACCTATTGCAGTAACAGCGACGAAATATTTGTTGAAATTGCCTATTATTGTTATTAAAATATAAATAAATCTAGGCAACTGAATTTACTACCTACTATTTGTTTCCATAACGACGGAAATTAATGCAGGATAAATAAAGCCCTCTTTGCCAATTTTCAAATTCAAATTCCGTCGTTATGGAAACAAATAGTAGGTAGTAAATTGAGTTGCCAACATTCTTCTTAAAGAATCTTTGAGGAGCTCTATCCCTGAAAGGAAACACTTTTGACCATAACTTTATTAACAAAATATGGTTGTTTTCATCTATACTTTAAGCTCTAGAAGTTTGTCCCTGCAATTCATTAACACCCTGTATAAAACTGTGTGTTTTTATGGATGGTTTCAAGAATTAATCCCTCAACTGTTAGGATATTTGACCTTTTTTGTACTACTAAAATGATTAATGTTTTTAGCTGCATATTTGTTATTTGTTTCAGATACCTTATTAGATTTTTTGCACTCATTTAATATAAAATAGTTTTGTTCGGTAAATTGCCCTTTCCGCACAATATTTTTGTGAGAAATTGCTTTATATTAGTATGCACTGACTTGAAACACCCAGATGCTGTTAGAAAACATGTTGTGGTGTTGATTTTTTTGTGCTTGCAACAAAAAAACGAAAGAATTGATGATTTTACCAAAAATACATAAAAGTAGGTGCAAGCTGAGTAATTGAACCGTTTGTGAAATCATTCAATATAAAAAAATTTGAGGTTTAAATTCTCAGAGTTCATTCAGGGTATGATAAAAAAAAGTACATAATATGAATATGTATCTGAAAACGTACCATTACAGAGTTATAGTATCTTTTGAGTGTTTAATAGTTTGGTGTAACTGAAAAGTAAATCACTTTAATGATGTGTGTACACTTAAACTTCTTTATTTATATAGGGTGTCTCAAAATTTAGGTGCTTTTGGAATATGATGCCGGGGGTTAAAATAAATAGAAAATCAAGAGAGGAAAACAGAAAGTTAACATTCATATTTAGCTTTTTTAAAAACGAATAATATTAGCAAAACGATCTGTTGCCACAAAATGTGTTCAAATAGGTTGCCTCCAACTTCAAGGTAAACATTCGTACGATTTATCATGGAAGCACGAACCCTCTGTAGCATATTTTCGTTTATTGACGCCACACCAGCGTGAATACGAGCCACGACATATTCAGAATTCATAACAGGTTCGCGGTAAACGTTTTCTTTCAAATGGTCCCAGAAAAAGAAATCAACGGATTGAGATCCGGTGATCTACGAGGCCATAGTATGGGCCTCCTGCCAATTCACCTCTCAGGGAAATTTTCATTCTGAAAATTGCCGATTTGTATTCCATAATGTGACAGTGCACCATCATGTTGGAACCAACAACTTAATCTAACTGCTAATGGAACTTCATCGAGCAATGGTAGTGGTACATTTTCATATAACGATTGAAAATTCAAGGGTGAATTAAGTCTGTTAGGTAGAATGTGTGAATTAATTACATTATTATTTAATAACCCAGTAGGTTATGCGTATTTAGGATACAGGATGGCAAACGGACGTTTTTCAAAAGAAAGTATACTCACGATTTTGATGAAAAAATGATTTTATTTTACAAAACGAAAGATCAACATCTACCATTTGATTTAACATAGTTAGGTATAAAAAATTGTATCACTCAGATGGCGGCCATCCTCTTGAATGCACGCTTCAAGTCTGTGCCGGAAGTTATCCATAACTTTGGCTAACAGCTCTGGTTCAATCAAATGCACCTCTTCTGTAATGGCATCTTTCAAGTCAATTAAATTACGGGGTTTGTGAACATAAACACGTTCTTTTAGGTACTCCCACAGGAAAAAATCACAGGAGGACAAGTCCGGTGATCTTGGGGGCCAGGGCACGTCACCGAAACGCGAAATGAGGCGTTCAGGGAACATGTTCCTCACAACTGCCATCGATGCGTTGGCAGTGTGCCTTGTGGCAGCATCTTTTTGAAAATAAACATGTCTTATGTATATTCGTCGTCTTTGAAGTTCTGGTCGAAAAAACGTATTCAACATGTGAACGTAACGATTCGAGTTCACCGTAACCATATCGTCGTTCTCCTAAAAAAAAAAATACGGTCCGATTACACCAAAAAGGGCAACTGCACACCAAACTGTCACGCTCAGAGTGGAGAGGTTTTTCATGGGTGTTGCGAGGATTTTCAGGGGCCCAATAGCGAAAGTTTTGTTTATTTACCAAACCATTTAAGTAAAAATGAACTTTATCGTTCATTATTTGAGTCTTCTTCAAACACCACTTGCATACGCACAGCGAAGTCCCTTCGTTGTGGGTAGTCCCTCACATTGGGCTGCTGAACCACCTGCATTTTGTATGGATGGATTTTAAATCAAAACGTAAAATTTGTCTCACAGATTCCAGTGGCGTGCGGTGACTTTTGAAGTGAGGGATGCATTTGTATTAGGAAATTTTCAA
>JABXWE010002554.1:0-64944 GCA_014611495.1 Limonius californicus | reverse complement strand
CAGGTTGCAACAATTAGTATTACACCAAAATTTCAGCAGGTAGTTACGTTCGGCCGTTTTTTTATTGAAAATACTCTGTATGCGCGATGTTATTTAGATATCTGCAAACGCCGCATTAGTCCGAGTCTTCATACTGTTAAGTGCGGGGAAAAAGACAGAAGTCAGGTTCCAGTTCTCGATCTGAGTGTTACGCAGATTTAAAGTTACCTTCGGGAGTCCGAATCAGTGTAATTTACCAAACTGTAATTACTTTCGTTTTGTGCGGTGCCATCCACGGTACGTCCGAAAAAGGGGAGTATTCGGTGTCCCAAAAAGTCCGAAATTATCGTTTAAAGTACAGAGTTCGGAAATTTCGTTGTATGATGCAATATTGAAAACTCTGCCAAAAGCAAGTGGTTTCGAGAAAAGCAACTCTGTAAAAACTACATCCAGGGAGTAACTCAAGTTTTACACTCCCCCGAAGGGCCAATTTTCCATCGAAAAATGTAAATTTTCAAACCCTTTGTTAGCTACGTTTCAGTTGTTCCATTCAGTTTGCCGAGGGGGAGGCCCCCCTGGGACGACGCCGTTCATTCTGCAATCCTGTGAAATCAGCTTATAATTTTGTATGCTTGATTCGATGAACTCTACCGATTGAAGAAACTACTGTGTGTACAAGGTCTTTTTGCAGTATTTTTAGGTATTATTGAGTTAGATTATATTGTTTCGGGTTCACCTGTGAACGACCCCTTGTTTAATATTAAGGTTGTTCGTGTCAAACTGTGCTTGGCCTTTTTTCCAAAAATTGTTCATTATCAAATTATAATCATTTAATCATTTTTCGTGCAATTTTCTAAATCGTAATTTTTCAAAACCCTAAATATAGTAATCACATATTTAACACAGACTGCCCATAATAGCCGCCCGTTTGTTTATTTGTTTATAACCGGAAGGAAAGATACCAACTTTTGAATTTAAAAGGGTAGCTGTACTTTAATGCTGCAATTTTCATGTACATAAATGTAGCTTTTCAAAAACACGCAAGCAAGGAGTTAGAGACAAGTTCCATTATTAATTAATGAGGTCAGACACTGGTGTAGAAATTTCAGAGATGACTGAACGCCGAACAAAAGTGCACCATGAGAAATGATGTGGGAGACCTTCTGTTGTCAAAGACGATCTTATGAAAAACATTAAAAGGAAATTTTATAGAGATAGGGGTTTTGGAAATACCTGAAAATTTTCTTCTATTTTCACGTATATGAAATGACCACGAACAGACACAACTTTTTTGTGAGGTGGGTGCCGCTTTTATAGAACGCACCCTATATGTGCGACGTTATTTACATTTCTGCAACAACTCCTCCACTACACCCAGGGACTGACTCAAGCTTTACACTCCCCTGAAGAGCCCATTTATCATCGAAAAATGTAAATTTTTAAAACCTTTGTTAGTCGCGCTTCAGCTGTTGCATGTAGTTTACCGAGAGACCCCCTGAGACGACGCCGTTAAATGTGAAATCTTTGAAATCAGTTTATATTTTGTACGTTTCATTCGAAGAACTTTACCAATATAAGTATACACTGCGTGTACAAGGCCTTTCTGCAGTATATATCTTATTCAGGTATTATTAACTTAGATTTAATTGTTTTGGGTTAAAGTGTGCGTGACCCCTTGTTTAATATTAAGATTGTTCTTTCAAACTGTGTTTTTTTTTTGTTTATCTTTGTTTGTTACCAAATTATAACCATTTAACCATTTGCTGTGTATTTTTGTCCGCTTTTTTTACATTTAATTAAATGACTTTTTAAACTCAATTATGTTATTTTGAGCTTTATTAAAAGTAATGTTTAGATTCCTGTAAGGACAGCTATGAGTGATTGTTGCGCCTCTTTGTTTAAGATGTTAGTAAATTCACACTTTTTTTTATTAGCAATCAATTGCATGAAAATGTAAGTTCCATCACGTACAACCTTCCGATTGGCCGTTCAAAGTAACGTGAAAGCTTGAGCAGTGTAGGTTCTAGTGATATTCTCGTTGGCGCTCTCCCTTATTTAACTTTATCCGGCAGTTGGTCAAATTTATGCGCGGTGCATTTAAAAAATGACCCCCCCCCCTCTTCCTCTGAGCTACGCTATGGCATGCTGTCGTTTATGTGTCACTATTCCGTTTAAGCCTGTGGCAAGATTCCGTAAATAAGCATTTTTATGATCAGCTGTGGAAAAGCGCATGTAAAACAGAGCGTAAGGTGAACAACTGATTGATTTGTGAGGGTCATTTTTAAGAAACCCCGATCAAAATAAGGTACGTTTAAAGTTTAATGCTGTGCTTACAAAATTTTCTCAGATTGTCGCAGCAGTTTCCGAATCTGGCAATGCTGCATAACCTCAAATCGATTATTTGAATGTAACTTTGCGTTAGGAAATTACTTGTTATTTATGTTTGACCAATGCTTCAACTTCAGTTGCGCGATGCACCAGCTCTGACATAGATTCCTGCTCTCATTTGCAAATTGAAGTAATAAGCAATTTTAATTAAGATTACAATTTTTGCTTTAATGATATTAAAGGTCCTTGCAATTTAAAACCGTTTTCCTTTTAAATGGAGGTGAAAGTGCTACTTCAAAACAAAATTTGACATGTATCTGTTACATAGACATGTTTATGGTAAATTAAGTTAAGTAAATAAAGACAGTTGGAAGGCTGTTGTCAAGCCAAGGCCTGGAAAGGATTAGAATACAATGTGTGTTAGTAGATATAGTTAATACACCTATGTAAACTTGTAACGGTATTTTTGCGTCTGGTTGGTTTGCAACCCATTTTACACAAGTTGCCCTCACTCTTAATATACCAATTGGAATTACCACGCATGACTTAAGTTAGTTGGACAGGATTTCCGGCAACCATTCTTCCTGTGACTGTGACAATTGATTGAACGTCGAAGTAGATTCCTCCGCTAAAGTATTTTATACTTGAGTTCATCTCGATTTATTGAAGGAATCTTTATGGACATCGTAATCCGTTGTAGTTTGTGGATTCTCGATGTGGGTCGATGACCGATTTTTGATCTTCGTTTAATCTTGTATTCACGTCAATCGGAATTTTTTCGATTGACAACAAGTTGGGGGACGGCAAGATTTTTGCCAAAGTTATTTACTGTCTGTATTGCCGAATCTGGGTGCAAGAAGCATTTCCTGGTCCGTACCGTCAGCTCGCGATTCAACAGGTGCTCGCCACGCGTTGACTAAGCCACATTCCAGAGAACGCCGTGCTATCTAGAACCCAGAAGGTAAATTCTGTCTAATTTACGTTGATTTTGGAGTCGATTTAAATCACTCATTGTTTAATTTACATTACTTTCTTTTTATAATTTAATTCCAAATTGTTTAATGTGTTTGCGAATCACTTGTTTAGCTTAATACAACTGTACATTAGCGTGTTACGTATTTCGTACATATTAACGTAAACATCACTTAATATATACAGGGTACGTCATCTTGAGCCGTAATATTGCGTTTATTCGGATTTGTATCTAGGGTATTTTGTGTTTACAGAGCGCTTATATCGATGAAAGTACTTTCAGCGGTTTAGGGTATGACGCCTTCCAATAATTCCCTATGGAAATTCCTGTAAATTAGATAAGTAATTCGTTGGTTAATGTCGGCCTCCCGGAACCTCAATCGAAGATGGGCGGTTCTCAAAATAAAGTCGAATAAATAAAGTAATTAACTCCTCGTCAATCACCTAAAAAGGGCGCCACCAGCTTAGAAAAAAAAATGCTAACATTATCCAGATGTAAATTGAGAAAGCTGGATCTCCGAAGTTCTCCACTTACCTAATTAGTCGCTACAAATTTACCAAACCTAGGGTAACAATAAATAATAAGACCAATTGCAACAACGGTAATTTAATGATGCAAATAAAAAAACACCAATGAAAGTAATCCCCCAAGTAACATTTACAATATATGTATAATTATGTTCTGGAACCCTGTATAAGTACACACTACCCGTACAAGTCACTTAATATAGTGTTAAATAAAGATTGAAGTAAACGAGCAATGTAAAAATACTGCGTTTGTAAATACATAACCACGTTTATGAACCTAAAAACGTCCCCAGTCGCTGAAAGTACTTTCATCGAAATAAAGCTCTCTGAAAACACAAAATATCCTAGATACCAATCCGAATAAACGCAATATTACGGCTCAAGATGACGTACCCTGTATATATTAAGTGAAACTATGATAATATGTACGAAATACGTGACACGCTAATGTATGATAGCATTAAGATAACAAGTGGTTCGCAAACCCATAAAGCAATTTGAAAATTAAATTATAAACATACAGTAATGTAAATTAAACACGAGTGAATTAACTCGATTCCGAAATCAACATAAAATAAACAGTATTTACTTTCTTGTTTTCATCTGATTGGAAATTCCTGTAGCAGCTCCAAGCCCGCACGTGTTCTTGATGTGTCGGCCGGTATGGCTTTGAATTCCAGTTTCTCGCAGACAGCAAATTCAGCAAATCAAAACGTAAATAACTGTTGTACAATCTTACAGCCCCCAACTTGTTGTCAATCGAAAGAATTCCGATTGACGTGAATAAAGACTGGAACGAACATTCAAATCGGTCATAAGACCTACATCGAAAATCTATTAACGACCACAGATCACGATGTCCACAAAGATTCCCTCAAAATATCGAGAAGAAACTCAAGTATCAAGTACTTTTGCGAAGAAATCTATTACGACGTTCAGTCAATTGTCACCATCACAGGAAGATGATTACCGGAAATCAAAGTTTTCTAAAAATACTCTCTCGCAGCTAAATAAACGTCAAGGAGGACTACGCAAGCGCCACCAACTATAAGTAACATGGGTTGCAAACCAACCAGGCGCGAAGATACCGTTACAAGGGTGTTTATTGTTTCACAAACGTTGTTTTTTATTTGCAAAACGCAGTATTTTTACATTGCTCGATTAATTCAATTTTTATTTAACACTATATTAAGTGACTTGAACGAGTAGTGTGTACTTATACAGGGTTCCTGAACATATTGTCATATTCATTGTAAATGTTACTTGGGGATTACTTTAATTGGTGTTTTATTTGCCTCATTAAATTACCGTTGTTGCAATTGGTCTTATTATTTATTGTTACCCTATCTTGTTGAATTTGTAGCGACTAAGTAATTAGGTAAGTGGAGAACTCGAGGTCCAGCTTACTAAATCTACATCTGAGTTAATGTTAGCATATATTTTTTTTAAGCTGGTGGCGCCCTTCCAGGTGATTGATGAAGAGTTAATTACATTATTTATTTGACTTTATTTGAGAACCGCCCATCTTCGATTGAGGTTCCGGGAGGCTGACATTAATCCAACGCATTACTTATCTAATTTCAGGAATTTCCATAGGAAATTATTTTCAGACGTCATAAACTTTTATACATTTAACTATTACAGAAGGGGTTTTGTTGAATATACAAATGTTTATTTATTCCGTGGTTAATAAAGTACAATGCAATGTAATGATGTTGGTGGATGTATATTTCGTTATTTAACACGTGATCGATATTTTACAAATGATTATGATCAATACAGTACATTGTTTAAATAATTTTTGCGTTTCTGTAAGTCATTTCAAGGTGTTCTTAAATTATTTTATATGTAATTAAAATTTGTCCTTCTTAATTGGATTGTTTAAAATCTTAATTCTCCAATAAAAATAAACAAATTTGTGATTCCTAAAAACGTGTGATTTTAAAAGTATTTGAACTTTCGAAATAACCCCAGCAAACTTTTCATTTTAGTTCTGCCACCCGGCCGTTAGGCGCCAACTACGACGTGCGTGTTCCCAAGATTGAACACGAACGTTTAATTTCTCGTAGTGTATGATCCAGGTGCAAAGGTTACAGTTGCAAGCTGACTTAAAAAACCCAAAGCACTAAGTCCCCTTTTTATTGAGTGAAATGTAAAGTGCTACAGAACTACAGGATGGGCCAAGGAAGACAAAACAGACCCGATTTTTAAAATTTATCGTCGATCTTTGTTTTGAGGGCGAAATTTTGTGCGGTTATTTTCAACCTGGTCACTTCAACCTCCCACGGGTGGCGAACTTCACCCCTTAAATTTTAAATTAGAAAGAGGATCGCGTGATACATCATTTTAAAGGGCATTAAATTCTCGTTTTAACGATTTCTATTTCTTCAAATTTAGATAAGTAGTTTTCGAAAAAATGCCTGTTAAAAATAGTAACCCGCTAAAAACCAATAATTCCTGATTTTTCACTTACTACCATAATTTACACCAGTAATGTTTTATTGATTAAGAAATACACCTTAACTTTCACTTTATTAAATGTTCTAAATGGTAACCTCCAGCATCCATGCAGTAGTACAGGTTTTGTGCAAAACGGTTTCGGATGTTCTGAAACATTTTTGGGGTAATTGGGCGGCATTCGTTGTTGATCCGTTGACGCATATCATTTAGGGATTCTGGCTGAGTACTATAAATTTTACTTTTTATGTGGCCCCACAGAAAGAAGTCTAAAAACTTCAATCTGGTGACATCGTAAGCCACTCCATCTACCAGGAAATATTTCGTCCAGATACCGAAGCACAGCAAGGGCATAGTGTGGAGGTGCTCCGTCTTGTTAAAACATTAACTCATTCACATTGTAAAGGTCTTTTTGTTCCATCATTTCAGTTATTGCTGGATCAACATGATCTCCTATTAAATCCAAATATATTTCTCTTGTTAGATTTAGAAAAAAAGTACCACCAACACTATCGCCATAAATTCCAGCACACACGTTAATTTTTAAGGATTTTGAATATGAACTTCCTAGAATATGTGTGGGTTTTCATCGCCCAATAGCGACAATTATGGAGATTAACAATCCCGTCCACAAAAAAAGAACACGCATCCAAAAAACAAATGTTAAGAAGCAAATTTGGGTTATTAATTATCCGTTCAGTGGTACCCTCGCAAAAAACCGAACGTCTGTCAAAGCCATCTTCAAGTTCCCCCTCAAAATAAAAACACGGGTCCGAGCGATTTTTTAAAAAATGAGCAAATCTGTGAAAATTCGGGTCGATTAACGTTTGGAATTTTGACACAAAAAATATGAAGACCTGATTCGCTTTCTTTGCTTGTTTGATAGAGAATTATGAATTATGACAGAACTAAGTATTGAAGTGTTTGCACTTCTCGTGGTTCGGAGCGTACCTTAAGCTGTGGGTCTTCTATGGCTGTGGCACTTTAAACGTACAACCCAGGCACAGGAGAGAAATTTGCAACGTCTCTAATAAAAATAGCACTCGAATAGAAAGTAAATTTCCTTTCTGTTGATAATTAATGTTCCTATTAATTTATTTCCCCTATTCAATTGCTCATTGCTGTTTGTGACGATACCAAACGTAACCGCTACAGATGTTGACTATCTTAAAAAAGCTTCTGAAGAAATCGAATTGATGAGAAATTTTAGACTTCTTCTGCTTCTTGGGTTTATTTCTGATATTTACACTAACTGCCAATTGCAAAATCTAAAAGATTCTACTATATGTCGAAAGTTAATCTATTCGGTGATGACTGCACTTTTAAAGTAATTCTCAATTCTGTCAAGGAAAAAGTATATTGAGTATATTGAAGCGGCCGTGGACTAGAGGTTAGCGCGTTAGACTTCTACGGTGAAGGTCCTGGGTTCAATTCCCAGTACCGGAATATCGGAATTTTAACGGCCGTTCTCCCTCGCAAGGCAATGGCAAACCAGCGAGGTATTTTGCCTAGTAAATCTTCTCTGGAGTAGAAGTGTTTCCACTTCCCGGAGTTCGGAGCCCACGTTAAACTGTAGGTCCTCTATGTCTGTGGCAGTCTAAACGCGCAACACAGGCATAGGAGAGAAGGACTCTAAGAAAGAAAGATAAAGTATATCTTTACTAATATGAAATTTTATTTTAATTAATATAATCATGCGAAATACTTTAAACTGAAATTGTAAGTTTTAGATGGGTTATGGAGATAAGAAAAATACATATTAAAATTAAAGGCATTTGTTACGGGTCAAACGAGCTTCTTCGTCGACCCGCAACAGGAAAAATTGGAAATGCCTTCGGCTTCGCTCAGAGGAGTAGGGGTGGTTCACGGGAAACGCTTACGGGAGAAAAATTGTACCTAGTTGCGTACAGGGTAGGTCAAAATTAGCGGGCGCCACCTTCCAAATCACAGCTAATTGCAGGTTCTCGTGGAAGGCCGAGAAGCCAGCAGCTTACTGGAATCGCACTCACTTTTATTGTGCCTCGTCCTGTATATAAAGGTTACAAAGTTCATGCACACAATACAATAAAAATACACAGAAATAAAAGATATGGTGAATTTTAAGACAAATATAACTTTATTGTTTGAAATTGAAAAAATGGTAATAATTATGGTTTTATACAAGGGTAGTTGGCACGTTCGAACTATAAGATAGGCTCGCCGCCCCTACTTTGCGGCATTTACTTTAACGAACAGATCTTTTTTTTATTGTAGTTAACCAGATCAACAGTTTACAATGTTATATATGGTTTAGTTAGTAACAGTAATATTAATAATATTGTCTTAGATAGAAATAGCACTGGAGGATTGTATCCTCTAACAAAAGTTCACATTGATAAAATCATTGGTCAAGATTTATATTGATGATGTCTTGAGGTAAGCGTCTTGTTGATCTAGTTGTTGGAGAGTCTCTATGTTGCTGCCGTGTATGTTGTCGAAGATGTTTTTAGTAAGCTTGAGTACGAACTGGTCGAGTCTGTCCATTGCTAATTCGTAGTGAATTTGTTCATTACGCATGTACCACGGAACGTTTATAGCCAAGCGAAGAATTCTGTTTTGAAAAGCTTGCATTTTCTTGAAGTTGGTAGCTGAAATGGTACTCCATACCGGACAGACGTAGGTGATAACTGGCCTAAGCAAGGTTTCGTAGAGTAACAGGATACACGCCGAAGGGGAGTTTTTCTGTTGATCAATGGTTATAGCTGTAGTAGCCTGGCATATACTTGATTTAATTGTTGATTGACATGATAACTCCATGTTAAACGGGTATCCATGTAAACCCCTAGGTACATAACAGCTTCACCACTTGGATTCCATGGAAAGTCCGTTCCAAAAATATTGATGTTGGGATGGTTGTGGATTCGCTTCAGCGTAAATATTTTTGTTGTGCACTTGTCAGCATTAAGTTTAATGTACCATTTGGTTAGACATTGCGTTAATGTATCCCATACAGTCTGAAGGTGATTTATGGCTGTAGAGAGTTCTACGTGTTGGGAAATTACAGCTGTATCGCAGGCAAATAGCGCTACTTGGATTGGATTGAGAGTAGGTATACCGTGTGTGAAGATATTATACAGTGTTGGTCCCAGGATGCTGCCCTGGGGTACACCAGCATGTATGTATCGTGCTGCAGTTAATCCGTACCATGAATTTCAGATCTAAAGAACAGATCTACGCAGCCAGTGATGTTCGAGTTTACAGAAATTAATTAAACTTTAACCTAAACGAATAATGAGCCGGCCTCGGTGGTCTAGTGGTTAGCGCATTTGCCTTTAGATCCCAGGGACGCGGGTTCGAACCTGGCTGAGGTCGGCGAGATTTTTCTAGCGGGGAAAAATCTGAAAATGCGCCTTCTGTCGGATAAGAAGTAAAACCGTAGGTCCCGTGCCACTGCGATGTGTGACACGTTAAAAATCACTACTGGAGTTGGAATTACCCCAGATAGACAAAAATCTTAGTTAGGGTGTACAATGGGCCATATGGCCTATGTGCATAGAGATGCTTGGAAAACCGCGTCCTAGATCTCGCTCTTTCAAAGCAAGCAAGCACAGCAAACGAATAATGAAACACTGGGCAACTGTAGGTTGCCTCACCTTAGTATTACAAGGGAATTGAATTGTTCTATTTCTTAGTTACAAACGAAGCATTGGTAAACCACCGGGGAAAACAATCATGATATTGTATATTGGCAAGTTTTACCTTAGTTTTCTCGTCGGTACAGAGTAGAGAGAGGCGCAATTGGGGTGTTCCTAGGTTCTTCGGGAAGCAGGAAAAATTCGCAGGTACGCCACTGAAGGCTGGAATCACGATTGCACCAGCAATGGCCAAGACGCTCTCCGGGAAAACGGAAAATTTCGGAACGAAATATTCGCTGCACAAACTTCCGGGAAACCGAGAAATTGCGAAACGAAATATTCGCTGCACAAACTTCCAAGTTGTTTGTCGCAGCAGCGGCACATCCAGCGGGACAGGAAAGGGGTTCGATAATAATTCGCCTAAGGCGATCAGCAAATTCGCAATGAATTGCCCTCCAAGGGCCAAAATTCCAAGGTGCTGCCCCAAATCCAACACCTGTCGATGGCTCTGTTCACCCCACGGTGACAACAGAGACACTAAAATTCATGCGATGGACACCCATCGAAAACCCAAGCCGCCCCCGCAGTATTTAATTTCGGCGCTGAGATCTTCGCAAGCAACCGGGTCGAAAGGAGATGTTAAGTCGACTGACTAAAAGAAACGAAACGCGAATTACCAGCGGCTGGAAGATTTCATCATATTGCGAAATATGGTGCAATAATTCTAGAATAATTTAACACGTAGGACTTCCTTCAAGGTCGGGAAATTCCCAGCAAACGTTCACGGTCAAGCGCGTAGACAAAATATTAATCGGCATTTCTCCAGGACAACAACAAAAGGTCCACTAAATTGTATTTGGGAAATAACAAGAGAGTAATCAGCAATTAAAGAGAGACTTTAATTCAGATGAAGCGGCAAAGTTAAACGAACATAACACATTATAATATTGAACAGCGATAAATTTTTAGGAATCCAAATTAGGTCATAAAATATCATTTTCAACACACACTTCGTGGAAGAAACATAGCAGAGATAAGATTCTACTCGAAAAGAATAAACGTTTACATGATTCGTTAGCAGTTATGCTACTTTACAAAGTACACAACATACATCACGACTAAGCAGACCTAGATATTACTAAAGTGCATCTAATCTGAGGTTTAAAAATTGGGAATAGACACTAAAAACAAATATTTCAGTAAACCTGAACTGCACTAACCTGTTATTTTCTTTATACATGTTTATGTTTTGCGTTTTCCTCGGCAGCTCTCCTTCTAACTCACCGTAATATCTACACAGTTTGAATAAAATAACATTATAAAGAATTTTAGAACATTTTGTAGAAAACTATGCTTGTGAATATGCTTCTTGAAATTGTGCACTTTATTATCACACGTAACACCTTTGTAATCCGTATTTTCTAGCGTTTCTCGAAATACTACAAAATCAGAATGAACATACCTACTATACGAAAACTGTAGAGTAATAATTTCTAACTAGATCCCAAGTAGCACCAAATACTTTACTAATATTGGTTCAATATTGGATATGTATCGTTCCTTGGCTCAACATTTTATCGTGCAGCACATATTGGTACATTATTGGGCAAACATGTTGGCAGCAATATAGGAATTCAGAGTTAAAGCCAATATTTAACCAATAAATGAAATACCGTAGTAGAACAATACATCGCCAATGTAAAACCAATAATGCGTCTACAATGATTGTAGGAAAAAAAATCCATGGAAAAAAAATCCACGGAAAAGAAATCCAGGAAAAAAAATCCTTGGAAAAAAAATCCACAGGAAACAAAATCCACGGAAATAAAATCCAAATTTATGTTTTTGCATTTTATTTGCTTATTAACAATCAGGAACAGGATTATACAGTTATAAAAAATAAAATATTCAAGTGTAAGTGCAAAAAAATTATTTTATCACTTTTATTTGAAATAATAAATATTTAAGTTATCATACAAATCATACACTTTTACAATTTTATATTCTTATCTAAATCATCTAAACTAATATTCAATAAATTGCACACTTTTACACATTTAATCTAATATTCAATAAATTGCACACTTTTACACATTTAATCTAATATTCAATAAATCCAATCTAATATTCAATCAAGCAGACGCTTTTGCATTCTATAAACTTAAACTTGTCTAAATCGAATAGTGTGACCAACAGCCCTAATAAAATCTTCTAAAGTTTTTTCGCCTGTTACATACTGTTCACATAGTAGATGCAAGCGAGTTTGAAGATTTTCATAAACAGTTAATTTTTTTCTCTTACTTATAACGCCTACGTTCTGCTGGAACGACGTTCATCGGAAGCGATCTCAAAACGCATTTTTGTTATTAATGTCCACACAGTTGGATGATTGTGACCTACTAAATTAGAAAACCGATTGTTCCAACCTTCCACTCGGTTGTTTGTTCTGTCTTCTCCGGCGAGTGTAGTAACGTGGACATTCCACGTTTCAGGAGGGAACATAGGTGGAATGTTCCTCAATCTTAAAGGTCCCGCATTAGGATTTCCTACTCTGCGAAAGGTTCCTGTGACGTAGGTAGAATCAAAATATTCTACCAATTCTACTGCTGCTCCCGGCATAATATTTCGAAGATGAGCCATACCCCGACGTACATCTTGGAGAGGTAAAAACGCCAGACCGTCTAGCATGCCACAAAATAAGTTAAAATCTTCATCCGTCCTATATGTGATTTCCAAACCCAATAATTGTATTTTGCGGTGAGTGCTCTGCGTAAGGTGGTAAAAGCAACCCCGAATAACAATTTGATCGCCCAGTACAATTTGTGCAGCTTGCATCATAGCACGCTCAAAATCTATGTTTATTGTTAGGGGGTCAGGATATAATTCACGAGAAGCACATTCTTCCATAATAACACGAAGCATGGCCTCATATGTGTTTTGGCTCTTACATTGCAACAAGGCGTACACTGCTGTCACAAATACCTTATTGATAGATACTCTTATGACATACAGTTGTTGGAAAAGTCTTGGGGCTAAATGAAAATTCCCGTCCATGTACCACGCCGATGATGAAGACAGAAGTTGAAGGCTTTCATCAGTGGCAAATAGAATAATTCTTTCCTCAGAATCAGGCCCGTTATCATGAAGAAGGAACCGAGCATGTCTTGGATTACCAGTTGTACACCATTCTCCTAAGAAGACAATTATTAAAGTTCTTTTAAATTAGTTTTGCCCTAATGCATAACACAAAAAATTCAAATAAAAAAACAATACCTTTTATTCGGAGATCCGTAAGCACATCTGGAGTTATTGGTTTATTTTTTATCTTCTGGTTCCTCAACGTTCTTTTGGTAGATTCTTCTAGTGGCATACGGGCTTTGGTTGTATTGTCCAAGGTGGCAACTCCTTCGGCAAAAATTTCAGCAGGAGCCGCTGCGCTACTTTTAGCTAGCACTTTCATTGTCTCGATACACTTCACCACTTTGACACTTTCGGAATCCGCAGGATGATTGTGAGGTCTGTCCACAATGGGATTGGTTTTATCGAGTGCAGTTTTTAAGATAGCTCCACATTTCAGAGATGAGTATTTGGAACATCTCCATCTTATAAAAGTTTTACACTGAATATGTAAAACATACATGTAACCATGTAAACATATCTTTTTTTTGCCTTTATTGGATGTAATAATTTCCATATTGCCAAACAAATAGCTATACTTCAAATGTTGGGCACGGCAGTAAGGAAAATTGGTAACTAAACAATTTACACCCGCCACAAGTTTATATACCCCTTTTTCAGAGGGTTTTTGATCTTTCCAGGAGTAAAAACATCATTAGATAGATTACCAGAGGTAACTTAGAGGTATAACGTTTTCGGTTAGACAAGAAGTAAGCGGACATCATTAGATAGATTAACAGAGGTAACTTAGAGGTATAACGTTTTCGGTTAGACAAGAAGTAAGCGGACATCATTAGATAGATTAACAGAGGTAACTTAGAGGTATAACGTTTTCGATTAGACAAGAAGTAAGCGGACATCATTAGATAGATTAACAGAGGTAACTTAGAAGCAAATCACACATCAAATTTTAGATTTTGTATGAAATAAAAGCAATAAAAAAAATTTACGAAACAATAGTTATTTATGCAAATACGCCGAAAGTTTATAAATAAATTCTAAATAAGCAAATAAAATGAGAAAACATAAATTTGGATTTTATTTCCGTGGATTTTTTTTCTTGTGGATTTTTTTTCCAAGGATTTTTTTTCCTGGATTTTTTTTCCGTGGATTTTTTTTCCATGGATTTTTTTTCCGCTTACCGTCTACAATATATATTTAAGCGTGTTGGCACAGCATTGGACAGACATGTTGAAGCCAATATAGGAATTCGGAGTTAATGCCAATATTTAACCAATAAAAGCAAAACCGTAGTAGAACAACATTGGCTAGCCGATATATCGCCAATTTAAAACCAGTAATGCATTTACAATATATATTTAAAGATGTTGGCGCAGCATTAGACGGATATGTTGAAACCAATATAAGAATTGTGAGTTAAAGTCAGTATTTAACCAATGAATGAAATACCATAGTTTAACAATATCGGCCAGCCAATATATATTAGCGCCCCTAATTATTTTAGAGAAAAATATGTTATATAAATTATTTATTTAGGATAAGACACTGTTTTTAATGTAGTAATTATATTTTCAATGGGTTTAGCCGTTTCCGAGAAAATCATGGAACGCTTTTCACCTTCTAAGCTCATTTTCGTAATAACCTTGACTTTGACAAATAAAATTCAAACTGTCAAGTGCATACGAACATATTTCACAAAATAATTGTAATAATTTGTAATGTGTACGGGTTGCTGCAAAATACGGAATTATATATGCTGTTTAAGCAGACATTTTTAGGTACTCGCAAAATGTTTTGTACCTGAATGTGTTATGCCATTTATACGAATATTTTAAAGTATTCGTCGACTTTTCACGCTTGTTGCGCATGTTGAATAACCTATTTTTTGTAAATAACGATGTATACATTTTTTGAAAAAACTTACAGATAAAGTTCCTACACCATGTATGAATAATATGGCATATTAGACTGCATTTTTACAAACTTATAACAAAGGTTCAGAAATGCCATAAATCGTAAATCGTCTTAGTTTCATTCTACTGGTGATATTTCTAAGCCCGTACTTAAGTAAAAGGAACTGACGTCATTCGCCTATTAGGGAAATTTCCAGACTTTGTAAAAGCCAGCTTTTGCATTCAAATTTCTATAACTTCCCTGGTGTAGTATAAAATTAAAAATAGCAAAGAAATACAAGAACAGTGCGCGTCATAAAACTATGAATGAAAACCAGTAGGTACCTTATAATAGAAATTTCAAAGAGATGAGTAATATTAGATAAAACGTAAGCAAAAGAAGTTTGTCTTAGAATTTCCCAAATGACAATGGTTGTATTAGTTCCAGTGGCGTTACCACATGTTACCTAAAAACGAACTAAAATACAATACATCCTACTTTTTTTAATTTTGCATCTTAGAATTAAACTACTTTGTCAAATTCAGTACGCTTAGTAAACTTATTAAAAATAAAATGATAATCTAAATTGTTTTATTACTCTATTAAGTTGTGATTTTTGTTTTGTTAATTCGTAATCGATATTTCTGGAGGGTATTTTGATTGAAACCTTCTAACCAGAAGAAAACCTCGACATGAATTTTAAAAAATGCCACGAAAATAGAACGGAAAATAGCACTAGAAAATTAGCATCGGAAAAAACCATAATAAACGCGCTTCAAACGCATCCTTCTTAAAAAGTCTCATCAATAAGAACAACAAATTTCGGTAATAACGCTGTGCCGCTGTATAAAAATGACTAGAACAAAAACACCTTAAAAATTCCGAAATTTTAGGAAATAAGTGAATTTCTATTATTTTTAGTTGTAAATGTTCCTTGAACCGTAAAACAGTATCACTACTGGCGACGCCGCTGACATTTTTACAAGAAAGGGCACGTTTTGCTACCTGTGCCGTGTTGGAGGATTAGTCAGTTTACTTAAATATCAATTTTTCAGTGTTCAGTTCAGTGTTCGTCAAGCAACAGTTTAATTCTACAGTCGTTTTCATCTTATAGTATACCGCGAATTAATTATAGTGTTCTGACTGTAAGTAATTGTGTTGGAAGTGTTCATAGTTTATTATTGCAAGTAGTATAAACTATATTTAGTATATGTATTATTGCTACTTTATGCATAATTTATAGAAACAGATGTCTACCCTTCGAGTGTGCAAACTTAAGAAAAAAGGTATATCTTCTTATAGCAAATATTGTGAATGCGTCAAGTGTTTTTATATTTAAGTAAAAACAGCAATTTAAAAATTAACTTATATTTTCTTTTTGCAGCCGCGATTCGTAAAAGGGCTGCAGCGAAATATCGTGATGGAGGACGCAAAAGGAGAAAAACCGCGATAGTATAGAATGAAAATAATGTAGTATAAGATTTTATGTACCTACTATTTAATGTTTTTCAATATATATTTCAACCAAAAGTTTTGATATGTAACCCTAACAAAACTACCAGAAAAAGAAACAGCAGTTGCTGAATCTAGGCATGAAAACATACCCTAAAACAAAAGTTGGTTACCATAGCAACGAAATAATGAAGCGTATGAAGACTTAATATTGAAAAACTGAAATTAATGAACCACACTTTTTTAATGCTATTTTTTATATGATTATTATTTGACAGTATGTTTTACATTCTACCCGCGGTAAATTGTTTTCTAATTAGTTTGCCACAATTTCTTAAATATTTATAACATATGGACATATGTTGGTTGCCAATATATTACCAAAAAAGGTGACCAACAAAGTGACACTAAACTTTTCAGATATTTTACCTAAGTATATTTTACATATGGGCCATACCTTGATAGCGAATATATAAACAACAAAAGTAACCAACAATAGACCAATAAATTTTGGAGATATTTTGCCTAACTAGATATTATAATATTGGTCATACCTTGGCAGGCAATATCTAGCCAACAAGAGCGACCAACAAGGGATCAATACATTCTGCATATATTTTACCTAACTAGATTTTATATATTGGCCCAACTTTGTTAGCCAATATATTACCACTATAAAAAACGTTACATTTAGAGATATCGCCAATATACGAGAGCCAATATTGGCCCAAGTTTACTGTGCTACTTGGGATACGTTAATTCCATCTCTTAGACGTCGGTGCTACTTGCTTGTGTTTTTCAGAGAAGTTACCAAATAGAATGTGCAGCGTAGCCCAGGGGTTCAAGTAGTTTTAATTAATAATTGCAACATGAATATGAAAGCGAATGTGTTGAAGTATAAAGCACTACAGTTGAACAAACTTTTAATATAAGAATGTTACACTTGAAACTGCTTCTTTATAAGTTAATGACGCATTTTAAGTAAATAGTTTTGACCTTCATAAAAAGGTTTTTTTAACAAGAGCTGCCGGAACCGTAGGGAAGAAAAAATATTTTTCCTACGTTTTTATTGAGCCCATGTTTGTTTTTTGCTACTCGTTACATCTCCACTTTGTTATATTCAAGGACTTATTAGTAACTTTGCACAGTTCTGTAACCTTTTGTTTGAAAGAACAAATATCAACATTTGGAAATAAGGTAACGACAAGAAAAAATAATTGGTTGTTTGTTCAATCATTTTTAGGCACAATTTCAAATGTTTAATGTAAGATTTTAATTAAGATGTTCCACGGCTCTTACTTTCAGTAATCAATTTTTAATTTACCTGTAGCTATTTTAAACTCTAAAGGTTTGACTGAATCTAAGGGTTAAGGATCTCACAGAAAACTCTGTTGGATAAAAAGCTTCAACTTCCGCATTTTTATAATACAAATTCCTGGGATTAAATGTCTCGATATCCTTCCTAAAATATTCAAACATTTTCAAGAAAAGCAGTTTTAGTACGTAATGGAAAATTTTACTACGTATTCAAACTTTTCCACTTAATCCGTAGGATATAAATTAATATTGTACGAATTATTTGCATGATTACCTCACATTTACTTGAAAACTTACTCACTTATTTACATTTCTATCTGAAACTCATGCTCTAAAAATTTTACAACGAAGTGCCAGCCTAATAGATCAACATCCGGCTGCAAATTTGTCCTGCCCAAGCATTTGGGCGTTCGCCATCGAAAATGGGAGCGATTCGCTGACATACAAATGATCGAGCGTTTCGCAACTCCATCAAATGCGCGAAAGTCGCGATTTATTGCAATTCCACATATTATGGCACTTGAATATGTTGGTGTTTCGTAATTAGAATACAGACAAGCTAAATAAAAGAACGCGAAATGTTCCAAATTAATGTCGTGTATTTTCATGACAGGGGATTTGTCACGTTTGGGTCCCTTGCAAAAGTAGTAATTTTTTATTTAAAATCGTAGATTCCATGTAATGTTATGATGAAAGGTTGACATACTCCAATCACTAATGTTTCCAAAATTATTATTTAATTGGCTTCTTAATCATCAGTCACATATTTTAAAAAATAATTCGTGATATAAGCATGGCACAATCAACTTTTGTCTAATTTCTTGACAATTTAACATTTCACCGCTGTTTTTAGCGGAATTTCAGTGGTAAGCTTTGAATTTTCCCAATTTCAATGCTTATCGCTGAAATTCCGGTAATAATCGGTTTAATATGAAAAAGATGCATATTTTAATTATAACTTTTATTTTTCTTAAACAATGAATAATCTGTAGATCGATTTTCGAATTGTGGTTATCGTCTAATTCATTTATCACTAGAAACAATTTAGATTTGCATTTTACACGAGTTAGCAAAAATGGACATGCTGTATATCAACTTACAAGTAAATTGCCTGCCGATACCTCCAAAGTAAGTCTCTCTTGTACGAAACACTAACAAAGCTTGTCCCTCCCTTGAAATACTTCCAAAAGTAGTCCTCTCTTGTACAAAAATAGTGATAGAGCATGTCAGTGCCTTGAAAATTATGCTATAGCGAATTCTGATTCTGCTTAAAAATAACTTACTGGAACATGCCTCGCGGATAACAAAAAATTTATACGTTTCCCTGGTTTTTACATTTTGCAATGTGAATTCTGAAATCTCGATTAATACAGGGTGCGTTATCATTATAGGTATTCATTAAACTTTGAACGTTACAAGTAAATCCAAATGTGGTTGCCGTGAATCTGCTACATAAGATAGAAATAGACTCAAAAGATATAAAATTCTAGATTTATTGTTAAGTTTACCGACAGGTTTCATTCTAATCAATAATCATTTCAAAAATAATTGCCTTAAAGTAAAGACTTACTCCGGACATAGCTCCTGATCACAATTCACTGGTGGGACTTCAACAAAAAAGAATACAAAAATGAGTAAAGACTAAACGATAAAGTCTGGAAAAATTTGAGACGGTGGCACAAAGGAAAGGGTCACATAATGTTTGAAGAGATGAGATGAGTAGAAGAAAATCATGAAATTGAAAAAGAACTGGAGATTTTTAAAAAAGCAATCTTTCTCTCTCGTCGTGGGTCTTCATGTCTGAAGAGTCGTGTCAAATAACTTTCCTCCACAATAGTCTGATCTCTGCATCTCTAATATTCTGTTGAAGGGAGCACCGGTTATTTCGCCTATCTGGTCCAACCAGCGTTTGGGAGATCTTCCTCTTGAACGGCATCCCTCAATTTTACCCTATACAACGAGTTTTTCCAGGTTATCATTAGTACGTCGAGTTAGGTGTCCAAAGTACTGTAGGATTCTTTTTTGCACTATCGTGGAGAGCCGGATTGGCATTTTCACTTCTTCTATGACTGAAGCGTTTGTGCGGTGCTCTGCCCAAGATATACGCAGCATTCTCCTCCAGCACCAGAGTTCGAACGAATCAATTTTCTTTTTATCAATTGCTTTTAGTGTCCACGATTCAGAAGCATAAAGAGCTATTGAGAACACTAGCGTTTGCACAAGTCTGATTTTAGTTGCTAGTGTAATATTTTTGTCTTTCCAAATTTTTTTAAGTTTTGTCATTGCTGACCTGGCCATGTTTTATCGTCTATTAATTTAATCGGTGCTACCACCATCTTTACTTATACATATACTTATACTTACATATCTTTCTAGTCTTTTGTCCCCCAATGCTTTAATCATCTCTCCGCTGATTTCGTCTTCGCCGTTGGCTTTATTTCTGCCAAGCTTCTTGATGGCACGTTCCACTTCGCTGGGGATGATGTTCGGTTCTAGTGAACATGAATTAATGTCAGTGAGTGTCTCTACATTTTGATGTGGTTGTTCTTCTTTATACAATTGTGTGCAGTATTCTTCCCATCTTGCAATAATTTTATTAATCTCGCATAGTTTATTTCCTGCGGCGTCTTCAATGATCCAAGATCTCGGTTTGAATTCTCTAGTGATTTCTATGATTTTACGAAATAGGTCTCTAGTCTCATTGGAGTTATGGTGTTCTTCTATTTCTTTGCAGATGTTACACAAGTATTCATTTTTATTTTTTCTGCATTATTTTTGTATTTCTCTGCTGAGTCTCTTATATTCGATTCTTTCTTCTGTAGTTGTTAAGCCTGTCATTTTAATATGTTTCCTCTTTGTCACTGTCTCCCATGTAGTGCGTTGGATCCAGTGTTCCCTTTACATTTCCCATTTGCATTCTTTTAGTGCTAGATCTTTTGTATTTAACATGGTATTTTTAATATATTCCCATATTTCATTAGGGTTATTTGTATTGTAATTTATTTCTATTTTTGTCCATTTGTGACGCTATCTCACGTTCGTAGGCAGAGAGGGTGTACTTATTTAATTTCCTAGCCTGTTTTTTTATCTTTATGGTTTTGAGGTGTATTTTGATTTTAGTGACAAGCAGCTGGTGATCAGATCCACATTCTGCACCAGGGTACGTTTTTGTATTATGGACGGTGGATTTCCATCTTGAGTTTATTAGTGAGTAGTCTATTTGGTTTTTGTATTTGCCTCCCGGGGATGTCCAAGTATATAGCCTTCTTATGTGATGCTGGAATAGTGTGTTAGTTATAGTTAAATTATTTCCTATACAAAATTGTAGTAATTTCTCTCCACTTTAATTCCTTTTGCCTATGCCAAATTTCCCAACATTTTGTTGAATATTTTCATTGTCTTTTGTTTCTCCAATTTTAGCATTAAAATCTCCTTGGATAATGACTATTTGGCGCTTCTGTATTTGAGTTATAACGTTATCTAGTTGAGTATAGAAGCTGATGATATCTTCTTCTTCTGCTTCGGCAGTGGGTTTGGTGTTTATCTTGATGGTCATAATTCTTTCGCTGATGGGACAGTATCCTAGCACTGTGTGAGCCCATTTGCTTGGAATTAGAATTGCCACTCCACCGCGACTATCAGTATTGTGTCCCGAAAAATAAATCGTATTATTATTAGTAATTGTAAAATGCCCTTGTGCCTTCCAGTGAGTTTCACAGAGTCCCAATATATCTAGATTCGCTGTTTCATTTTCCACAATATTTAGTTTGCCAGGTTCCCGCACTCCCGGCCATTCCATGTTCCAATTTTTATTTTTGAGCGTAGCGATAAAATGTTCCGTTTGTTTTGCGTAACTTCTATTACAGTATTTAAAGCTTGACTTAACACCTCCCCCCCGGAGATCCGATTCGGGGAATATTTAAAACTCCAGATGCATTTTGTATTAAGCAAGCCATGTTCATATTTATTACCATCTATTTCTAAGCATACATACTTACTTAGCATAATTGCTATACCTTTAAAATCATGGTTACGATCCTATACAGTTAAGATAATCATACACACAAGTACTCTCGGGAATATCAGTTGAAGTGGTATCCCACGTCCTTTTTCAACCGCAGTAGCGCAGCCATCCGGGTATACTTTGCCTGTGCCTGCACCTTAATCAGTAGCGCCGGGACGATCTACCTGAGCTACGCCGCTATTGATACAAATGGAACTGCTGCCGTCCATTCGACGGGTGAATTGGGTACGTCTCCCTTAGATAGGTTGCTTTCATTACAGCTCACGAATCCTATCTATCTATATCTCATCTATAGGAACCATTAAATTCGTCATTCGAAAGTTGCCACTTCTGCTAGTTTTGGTCCGCCCCTAGTATTTTATTTCCTCGGTACTCGCTTTATCTAGCGAGCGTTCCTCCATCCGCCACCTGGGGAGGCGCCCGGTTGAGGATCTAGCCCAAAAAAAGCAATAGCAACAGCCAAAGAACAATACCTTAAGATGGTTCTAGGTCATTTGCTCCCCGCCATCCGTTTGGTCGCAGTACTACGGTAAACGTAACTGCACTAACGCAGAAATTTTAGTTAGTATTTTGTTAGGTACCTTCCTTTATAAAATAATTTAGTACATCTTCTGATGTATAATTAAAACCTTTATCTTTAGTTTCAGATACCATAAGTATAGGGAGCGGATTATTATTATTTTTTAAATAAACTACTCAAAAATGAATAGGGATATTGCAGTGTAAGACATTTAAAGGCAACACCAATTGCATTTATAATAAAAAAATACAAAAACAACAAAATGTAACGTCTTTGTAGTAATGAACATGAAAATTACAACAAAGGTACGTTTAAAGAAAAAATTTAACAATATTATAATAAAAATCGTAATTTCCCATTTCGCTTAACTTATACTTATTAAATTCTAATAGCGCGTGGCACCTCCTCTGACAGTAATAACTGCTCTGCACCTTGCTGGCATACTCTCAATGCAATTATTAATATGTTCTTGTGGAATTTGATGCCCAGTACCGGCAATACATCCCTGAGCTGTTGCACAGTAGTAGGCCTTGGATTATGATGATCCAGCTGTCTCTGCAAGAAGTCCCATACATGCTCGATGGGGTTGAGGTCTGGAAATAGCGGAGGAAGAGCAAGGTGGTTTATTATTTTATCTCGAAGCATCTCTAAAACAACCCAAGACACGATGCTGCCTTGCGTTGTCGTCAAAAAAAAACCAAATATTCCCGTCCAACAGCTTGTGACGGTTCAGGACATGCTCCATAAGGATCTCTTGGGTGTAACGTCGGCCCGTGAGTGTACCATTAAAGGTATGGAGGTCAGTACGCCACCCTAAAGAAATTTCAGCCCATACCATAAGACCACCACCACCAAAGGTAACGACTGGTTGGGTATGCTGAGAGAAAGCACGATGTCCGGCACTACCGTATACTCTTTGACGCGGGCTATCATTGCTGAGACAATATCTGCACTCCTCCGAAAACAGTATATCATCCGACGACTTTGCTTCTTGAAACCTATGTCTTGACCACTCCACCCGGTGTCTTCGTTGAGCCACAGCTCTTGCAGGACATCTGAGAGGGTGGCATGAAGTAAGTCCTACCTCAAGCAATCAATTTCTCACAGTTTTTCACTATATTAACAGAAGAAGCTGGAAGGATAAATGGAAGAGTAGTCAATATGCAGATGATCGTATTGTATTTGAATGAGCGAAATCTAGGACGCGGTTTTCCAAGCATCTCTAAGCTCTGCAGCGATCATTGGCTTTTTGTACATCCTTACTAAGAATTTTGCCTATCTGGAGTAGTTCCAACTCCAGTAGTGGTGTTTAACGTGTCACACATCGCAGTGGCACGGGACCTACGGCTTTACTTCTTATCCGACAGAAGGTGCATTTTCAGATTTTTAACCGCTAGAGAAATCTCACCGACCTCGGCCGGATTCGACCCTTGGATCCAACTAACTGCTAGACTACCGAGGCCGGCTGTATGCAGAGGTATTTGCGAATTACGTAGATGCCTCACATCAACTAATAAATAACATAAACAGTCACTGCAATGAAACGGGTTAAAGATGAATTTGAAGAATACCAAAGCAATGACAACCTCCAAAATAAAGATGACAGAGTAAATTTAACAGTCAAATACCCAGAATAGCAAGTACACAGCTTTACATATTTAGGTGCGTGGTTACAGAACAATATTGATCAAACTAAGGAAATACGAACTCAAATTGAAATAGCCCGACGAACGTTCATTAAAAAGAAAAACTGCTTCTGTAACCGCAGTCTCTCATTTGTTTTCATTCATTCATACTACCGCCCCCCCCGGAACCGCTTTCGCATTACTTCAAGGGGGTGCGGGCTCTCTTACATAGGTACTAACCATTCATACGACATGCACTCTAAACTTAACTAAGTAAAATACGGTGCCGAGGTCCCTGCAGTCTCTCTTTAGATCTAAGAGTATGAACTCTTCACTGCTATGATTTCTCCGTTTTGACCGGTGGCATGGAAAGTTGGACACTCAACAAGGCCACATTAAATGTAGCTCTGTGGAACTCTTTAGAACAGCCGCTAATAAAGTTAAAGCAACAGTAATGATAGCCAACCTCTGCTAGAAGACGGTAACAGAAGAACAAGATAGTAATATTGATGGTAACTGCTAAGTTAAAAAATTAAAACGTTTGCATCTAGATTAAGTATATGGGGCAGTTTTCCACATCTGACATTTTTCGCCGTAATCATATTCGACTTTCAATATCTTTCCATTAATTAATGATACAGAAGAAAGAAACTTCAGGTATTTATTATGTATATAAACGCTCATGAATCAATACTTAACATAATTTCCTTGTACTTAGACGTTCGTAGAGATTATTGAAATTAAAATTATCCTCCATAACAAACTATAAATGATCTAACATTTATGACAATTGGATGATCTGTTTTAAACGGGCTTTAAATTCAAATTCTTCAAAAACTCACAGTGGCCTTATATTTAAAGTTAGATAGGGGACCGCGGTAGAGTAACGGTCGCAGCGCTTGGCTTCGGAATTATTCTACCAAAGTCGCTCAGGTTCGAATCCTGAGCACTGCACTTTCCTAGGGTGTTTGTGGTGTCTGGGGCATGGGGTTTCTCAAGGGTGGGGCATGTTAGACCTGTGAATAGCACGAAATGTGCTGAGCCGGGGTAAGCTGGGTGGGATGGGAATCTTGGATTCTTAAAAAAAAAAAAAAAGTTAAATAGTTCGGGAAAACAAAATTAAAAACATTTTAGGGCATTGTCATGTTCTGTTAAATAGTTTCTTTGAAAAAAGTATTTCAGAAGATGTCCGCCTTCCGTTTCCTATTTCAGAATATTTTGAGCAACTGTTAAGATAGAGTAATTGTCGTTGTACTGAACCTTTTCAAAGGCCAGCATAATCGACCCAATAGTTTTGACTAATCGTTGTTAAAATAACTAATAATCAAAATGTTTTGGTTTCCGCCTTAGGATACTTTCTAGAACAAAATATCAATATCGAAAATGTTTGTGATCACAATACCTTCCCATGTTGAGAGTATGTGAAATTGTACTTAATTGTGAAAGTAATGTATTAATGTTTAACCAAAAAATAAAAGTATTCTAATATAAACTTTGTCTTTTAACCCAAATTCGGAAAAGACTGCTGTTAAGGAAACTCGATAAACCGGCGTCTGTCGTTCATAAAATTCCTGGAATCATATTGAAAGCTATTAGAGTTATTATTTGTTATCGACTGTCGGAAATAATTAAATGAATCTTTTACGAGAGGTCAACACCCAGAAGCTTTCAAAGATCTTAATCCATTTGTCGCTAAGAGCAGAGGATGAGAAAGAACCTCCTAATTTATAGAAATTGCCAAAATCTTTGACTACTGTTTGAATCTGATATCATCTAACGTCTTGAAAAGTTTAAATTGATCTCATTCAAAGCAAATTAATTCAGAAAGAATAAGTGATAAGCTCGCGATAGGGGAGATTTCAGATTTGACAAATTGTAGGAGAGACCAACGACCTTTGATATACCCTCGATATTTCATTTTATTTTCTAATTGGTTTAATAGATTTTTTTATGAATTAAATATATAGCCGTTTGGAACTGTAAGTTTAAAGCTTTCTACTTTATGCTTAATTGGAATTCGTGTAAAAACGGTTGTTTCCCTTAAATTTTGCCAGGAAAAAGTTATATTATTAACGGTTTGATCTTGAAAGTAATGGTTGCAAAGTTGATATTAGAGTGGCAAATTAACTATTGTTAAAATTACCTTAAAACCAAATTATTCTTTCAGGGTAATGTGATTAAGAAACAGAAATGTTAGAAAATGATTTTAAAATATTTTTCAATAATGTTTTGAAGGTATTTTATTAAATCCCACGTGGTCAGACAGCGAATTTTATTATCCATTACCTTATTTGAGCTATGAATAGCAATACTGATATAGAACATGATTTGTAAGTGCTTTATAGAGAATGTTTATGGCAGTATGAAATATTTTTTAAATCTTGCTTGGTTGAGCGTAAACAAAATCTTTCATATGTTAAAGTAAGAACCAAATAATAGTTTCCAGTACTATTTCAGGTAACAGTTAATATGTTACTAATAATTTGGGGATGACATTGTTGACGTAGATCAGAAAAAGTTTCTCTGATTGATACGACCTCAGAAGTCTGAGGTCATATAGTTTAGCTCATTCAAAGGATTTTGAATTAATTTATTTTGTAATTACACTTAAGTTATAGTAAAAATATCAGAACGATTAGAGGATATTAGGGTAGTTTTTAAGATTATAGCTAAGATTTTTTTAGCTTATTTGGTAACCAACTTTATGAGCGAAAAAAGCTTAAAATCAACGAATGATACATAAAAGTTCTGAAATTTCAGCTGATTGATAATTTGCCTGAACGAAAGGGATCGGTGCTCCATTCCAAAACAGGTAGTTAAAGTGCTTTTGTCACTCCTCACCTCGAATATAAAAGTATGGATTTCACGTGGAAATTTATAGAACTCTATTATGCGTAAGTAGGAGTTCGAAGACGTATGTTCGTGTAATTTTTTATCTTGTCACGTCGATTATAAGTCTTAGCAACGGTAATAGGGCTCTGATAACTAAAAAGGTGCAACACCCGTAGGAGGTTAAAGACAGAAGACTAACAAACTCAGAAATAATTAACTCCATACCATAAATGATTGCAATTTTCTTCTTGTGCTAACAAATTGTAAAATCATTTTGCAGATGCAATAAAACTGCATTTGATACTGATACGTCTGTACACCTAGTATACCAGGAAATTGATCAAAATCAATAACTAAAATTTTCTTTATTATAAATTGTTATACTACTATTGTAATTATCCTATTTTAGTTAATATTAAATGTTTAAATTATCACTCTTCTTCCGCTAAGAGCAATCTTAACTGTATATAAACTACTCAAAAATGAAACGCCAATTGCATTTATAATAAATAACTACCAAAACAACAAAATGTAACGTCTTTTTAGTAATGAACATGAACATTACAACAAGGGTACCTTTAAAGAAAAAATTTAACAATATTATAATGAAAATCGTTATTGTCTCCTTTCACTTAACTTTATCATCATCATAATCATCACCCATCCGTTGTCCACTGCTGGACGTAGGCCTCCTTCAAAGTCTTCCATGTTTTCCTTTCCTAAGCAATGGCTATCCAATTGGGGGGTGTCCTGTTTAAATCATCCGTCCATCGGCTTGGGGGTCTGCCTCTGCTTCGTTTGCCTTGTCTGGGGCGCCCCTCGATTATTCGCTTCGTGCACCTGTTGTCTCTAAAGCGTGCGACATGTCCCGCCCATCTCCACTTCAGTTCCGTAATGTGCTTTACGATGTTTTTAGCCCTGTTCTTAAGCGTATGGTGTTATTGGGGGATCTAATCTCGTCGTGTGACTCCCAGCATGGCTCTCTCCATTGCACGTTGGGTCACTCTCAGATTATTTGTTACCTTTCTAGTAAGAGTAAGCGTTTCAGCACCGTTACTGGCGCCACGCATTGCTCAAACACTCGCCGTTTTAAGCATATGGGTATCTCTTTGCTTTTAAAAGTTTCTCGGGGCCTACTGAAGGCGGCCCATCCTAGACCTATTCGGTTTTGGATTTCGCATGTTTGGTTGTCCCTACCCAATCTAATTTCATGGCCCAAGTATTGATAGTCATAAACCTGAGTTATGGTTTGTCCCGAGATACTGATTTTCCCAGCTAGTACTAGATTTGTCATAAACTTAGTTTTATCCGTATTCATTTACAGGCCAGTTCTTTCTGTAGCTTCCATTAATTCCCCCATAATCTTTGCGGCATCTCCGATGTTGTCGGCCATTAGTACTATATCATCCGCAAGTCTGAGGTGATTTAAACACTCGCCATCCACTTTTATTCCGATATTATCCCAATTTAAAGATTTAAATGCGTACTCTAGGGTTGCCGTGAATAACTTCGGAGATATAGTATCACCCTGTCGTATTCCTCTCTCAATTTTAAAAGTTTTGGTCGGTTCGTGGAGTTTAATTATGGCTGTTGCGTTGCTGTATATGTATTGTACAACTTTAGCATATCTACTATCGATTCTGCACTGTTTTAAGGCTGCTATTATTGCTGGGTGTTCTACGGTGTCAAAAGCTTTTTTAAAATCAACAAATATCAGTATCAGGGGTTTGTTGTACTCGATGGTCTTTTCTATCAGGGTTCTCAACACCAACAGATGATCGTTTGGACCAAAACCTCTTCGGACCCGGCTTGCTCGCGGGGTTGATAAAAATCAAGTTTGTTGTCTAAACGTTTAGCTATTATTTTCGTGAATAACTTATAGAGGTGGGAGAGGAGACTGATGGGTCTATAATTTGTGATGTCTGATGTGTCCCCTTTTTTGTATATAAGGATCATAATAGCATAGTTCCAAGCTTGAGGCGTGGTGGTATTATACAGACACATATTAAATAACTTTGATAATTTACCAGAGCCAATAACCAAAGACAAATAAAATAGCACATGACAGCAAACCGACAGGAAAAAGCAACCCCGGAAGACCAATGAAAAGGTGGGCCGAGAGCTGGAAATCTACATCTGTAGAAACACCACAGAATTAGTGTGAAGAAAAACAGGCTACTGCCTACAATAAAAGAAGAAGAAGAAGAAGAAGACAATTTCTCCAATAGTTTTTCTCCTCCTATTTTTATAGCCTCTATCGCCACCTCATCTTCCCCAGGGCCTTTTCCATTTTTCATTTCCTTTGGCATATCTACGGAGTCCTGGTTTATCACTGGTTCTCCTTGCATTTGTAATTCGTCTCCTACTTGTCTACTTTTGTACAGCTCCTTGGAGAATTCTTCTACTATGGTTAGCATTTCTTGTCTGTTTGTAATATCTCGGTCTCCTTTCTTAAATTTAAGGATTTCTTTTCTTCCCACTAAGAGCTTGTTCCTAAGTACTTTTCTATTTTTATTTTCTGAAATGGTCTCTTTAATACTTTCTGTGTTAAATTTCCTTTCTTGATTTCCTTCGGTATATTTCTGTTCAGTTGTTTAAGTTCTTCTAAGAGTTCACTTTACTTAAATTTATTAAAATCTAAAACCGCATGGCACCTCCTCTGGCAGTAATAATTGCTCTGCACCTTGCTGGCATACTCTCAATTCAATTATCAATAGTTCTTGTAGAATTTAGTGCCACAGTACCGGCATTACATCCCTCAGCTGTTGTAGTAGACCTTAGATTATGATGATCCAGCTGTCTCTCCAAAAGGTCCCATGCATGTTCGATGCGGTTGAGGTCTGGAGATAGCGGAGGAAGAGCAAGATGGTTTATTTCCTCATCTCAAAGCATCTCTAAAACAACCCGAGCACGATGTGGTCTTGCGTTGTGGGCAAGAAAAACAAAATATTCCCGTCCAATAACGTTGCGACGGTTCAGAACATGGTCCATAATGATCTCTTGGGCATAACGTTGGCCCGTGAGTGTACCATTAAAGATATGGAGGTCAGTACGCCATCCAAAAGAAACTCCAGCTCATACCATAAGACTACCACCACCAAAGGCAACGACTGGTTGGGTATACTGAAGTAAGGTACGATGTCCGGCACTGCAATATACTCACGGTTCTTGCAGGGCATTTCAGGGGGCGGTATGAGGTAAGTCTTACCTCAAACAATCGATTTCTCACAGCTTGGTCGGAGACTCGATTTCCTGTGGCATTCCGGAGCACTTGTTGTAGATGTCGAGCAGTTGAAAAGGAGTGCATTTTTGCATTAATTACCAGAAGTCGATCCTCATGAGGTGTTATGTTTCTCTAAGGCGCGAAAGGGCACGTGGAATTACACTCTGCGTGGTTCCTAATAGGTATATCATCAATGTCGACCTTGCGATCTCCTCTTTGGTGTATAGCAACGGCTAAATATCGCTGTTCTATTGTTAAATGGTTTCTCAGCAATGTTGTTTATTATTAAGAGCACAAATGTAACACAGGAACTAAAAGGCAATGAACAAAAAAATCTTAAGAAGACAGGAAAGATTATTCAATCGAACACACAAACTCGACTTGATACTAAAACCATTAAACAATTGCAACTGGATTTGATTGTTGTATGTTTTTTAACATCAAACATTGCCGCTTTCTCTTTATTAATAATATACGACCATTAGCCGCCAAGTTCAAACATATATTATGCTTTATCTTACAATATCGCTATTCACTTTTGAGTAGTTTAGTTTTTGGAATATTCGGTGAATTATATATTAATGCAGTATCATCATCACTGACAACCTTTTCGTCCTACTGTTGGTCATCGGCCTCTTCTCTGCCACGTGCGTTAAGCGTTAAGGTAGAACCACAGGGGACCTACAGTTTAACGTCGAATTAGAACGACAAAAATTTCATAGGAGGTTTTTAACATTAGCATCCCACGGTTGCAAGCCGGATTGGGAAATTGTGTGTGGTGAGTTGCAGACAAGATTTTTATATATCTGCATTCTGCATAGTAATGCTTAGGTTTCGAACCCAAGCCAGAATCGACGTTATACTCAGAAAGCGAGCGCTCTACCAATTAAGGTACCACTACAACACTTAATGCAGTATATTAATGTATTAATGTAGATCGACAGATGAAACAAAGTCGCGGTAGAGAAAAAACTTAAATTTAGTAACTGATCATTCTTAAGGTTGTTTAAAAGCTGAATCCCATCTTTCATTATCTTCCGTTTCTTTAGTCATTTTTTAGTACAGTTTTTTTTATATCGTCACTTGAGGCCTCCTGTAACATCCGTTGACACCTAGTTATGCGGTGTTTGTTTTATATTTGTATTGCTAAAGTATTTTTGTTTACGATTTGTACATAAATGAAATATCAGATTTTTCATTTGATATCTGCCACAACTGTTGTTTTGGCTTTATAACTTCTCCTATACTGTATTCAGGATTAATAAAGGGTAAGAGAACCCACGCGCACTTACGCTACAAAAGTCGGGCCCATTGTACTACCTCCAAAAGCTGTCCACCCATATCAGGCGTCAAGCGAAGTAAATTCAGACTGCTAAATTTATTGAAAATTTATTATACCCTTTTACACCACACAAATTTTATAAAATATGTTGGAGTACAGTAACTCATGAACGAGAGCAGCACAAGAGTGATTCAAGACTGCTTGTCCTTGCCGAGATAAAGATAAAGATATAATATATATATAATATATATAATATATAAACAAAACATATAACTACATGAGAACAATACCCACCCTATGTTAGAGCGTCGGGATAATTAGGCAGCTTGTGTGTTTACAAACGTCGAGGTTGAACCTCAATCCCCGAAACAAGCGAGTTTCGTTTCTAGGTTCGAAACAATTTAAAAAAACCTTATTTTACAGTGTCTTTATTACATAGAAATATAAATTGACAGAGGTTACAGACATGAACTGGTTAATGTGACAAAATATAATTAACTAAAATACAGTTTACAGACGCTTATATATGTCAGCATTCGTGGAGCCAACCGACCGACGGAGGGATTACTGGAGCTGTTGTTATTTATGAATAAGGGACTGTTTGCCCCTTTAGGTTATAATTAACTAGTGTAGTAATTCAATATGTTAATTGGAAAAAGCTTACGTGTTTCCAAATACTACAATAGATTATAGTATGTATGATTTAGGGACGTGGCACACGTTTGTAAACACTCAGCTGGTGAATTAGCTCGACGCTCTAACACAGGGCGGTCATTGTTGCCATGCAGTTATATGTTTTAATGATATTCGTGGTAAAAAGGGAATTCAGAGATGGTGGCTCGACCAAATCGAATCGCTCTTAATAAAGTCCAGTAATCCTTCAATTGTTGTGTTTTATTTTATCCTTAAGATTCAAAAACCCTGTTGAATCTGACATCAGAAGTGGGATTCACTAATCCAAATAAACCAAAAGACGATCTGTGTTGTGACTGTGTTGTTCGCGAATTAAAATAATAAAATGGAAAAATTAACTGAAGTGTTGACAAATGTGTTGAGAGGAATGCAAGATCAAGTAAATAGTGCCGCAGGACCGTCCACCCCAGTTGACGCCCCTGATTACGACCCCAGAAACGATGATAAAGGAGTCGCATTTTGGTGCTCACAAATCGAAAAATTGGGCACAACTTTTAAGTGGAAGTAATATGAGATGTTAATGCGGGCCACAAGTCGACTCAAAGGCGAAGCGCAAGACTGGTATGCCACATGACACCCCGTAGAAACAAATTGGGACAACTTTAAGGCTGAAATTATCGATCTGTTTCCTGCTAAGAAAAATCCCAGCAAAAAATTACGGACTGCAAGCCTCTACACCAGCCGAAATTCCGACATTTACAGCGCGTACGCCAGGAAAAAGATAATATTATTAAAATCTTTACATTTTAATTTAACCGATTCACAATTGTTGGAAATTGTTATTGTTGATATAGCTGATGTTACGGTTAAAAGCGCTGCTTTAAATAGCAACCCTGCATCAATAACCGATTTACTCAACCTTTTAAACGGTTTTCACAAACCAAAAACTGAAAACCCAATTAATTACAAAGTTAAACGTCCTTACCCTGTAAATGGCGACAATAAAGATTGTTACAATTGCGGTAAACCGAGGCATATAAGCCGAAATTAATAAACGACTTCGCAAGTCCGATATGGCAAAAGTAAAATATTTCTCGCTAAATTTAAAAGGTGACTTCACTACAGAATTTAAAATTCATGATAATTTAGCCAATTGTTTAATTGATACAGGAGCGGAAGTTATCCTAATTTCTCTCAATGTCGCAAAGAAATTAAATTTCAAACTACAGCCAAATTTTCTTATGTTGAAAGGATTGAGAAACAAACTATACCCAACCTGTTGCAAAACTAAACTGCAGCTGGAAAAAGAAGGGGGCCTTTGAACTTGAATTTTATGTTGTCGATGACTCGGTTATGACCTTAGACATCATATTAGGTAGAAATTTACTTATTATAAAGGGAATCGAAATTTGCACCGATTATCGTGGGACCAGAATTTATTTAGACGAAAGTTTTACCCCAGATATAAAAACCGTAAACAATATATCAGCATCACCTGAACAAATACAAACCCCTCTTAAAGATAACGATTTTACTTAATTACAAGGATTGCTACTCAAATTTCATAATAATTTAACATCAGGAAGATCCGTAGTTTCAATTAAAAACGTTGAATCTTTTAAGAACAGAATGTAATAAAAAGTCAGAATGGTCGAACGCTATCAATAAATTGCAATTAACCTTAAATACCACTGTTCAAAGATCTACCGGATTTCCTCCAAAAAAAAAGACGAACAAACAAAACAATAAACGTCGGAGATTTCATCTACCATCCTTCTGGAAATTTACATCTGGCCAAACTGGACAAGAAGTACGAAGGTCCATGGGAGGTCATCACGTTATTGCCCATTGACAGAATACAAGTGAAAAATCTTACCACCAACAGGAAAAAGGTCATCGCCAGCGATATGGTTCGAGTATGGCCTGGAGAGTTTTCGGAAGAATCCAAATTATAACAAGGTACGTTGTTTGGCCATGTGAGCATGGTGAAGTTGAGTAATTAAAAAAAAACAAATAAATAAAAATCTCTGTTGAAAGCCAAACGCTTTGCACCACTTGGTGTTGAAAGCCGAACGCTTTGCAATTAAAAAAAAAACAAATAACAAAAATCTGTGTTGAAAGCCAAACGCTTTGCACCACTTGGTGTTGAAAGCCGAACGCTTTGCACTTGAAAAAAAACAAATAAAAAAAAATCTGTGTTGAAAGCCAAACGCTTTGCACCACTTGGTGTTGAAAGCCGAACGCTTTGCACTTGAAAAAGAAAGAAAACAAATAAATAAAGGTCTGTGTTGAAAGCCAAACGCTTTGCACCACTTGGTGTTGAAAGCCGAACGCTTTGCACTTGGGAAAGAAAAAAGTAAAAATAAATAAAAACCGAACGCTTTGCACAAAGATTTTTATAAGTCATGTTGAAAGTCGTAACGCTTTAAACTTAAAGCAAAATTTTGAGCCTGTAGTAGAACAGTGTTAAATAAATTGAGTTTGTGAGCCTTTAAAGATTTTGCTTTGAGTCTCAGCACGGCGCTGTCTTCAAACAGATTGCTGGTTTGATTATCTTTTCAGTTTGAATCCTGGGACGAGTACCACACAAATTCGAGAGCGAATTTAATGTCAGTCTGGCCGTGTCAGCATTCGTGGAGTCAACCGACCGACGGAGGGATTACTGGAGCTGTTGTTATTTATGAATAAGGGACTGTTTGCCCCTTTAGGTTATAATTAACTAGTGTAGTAATTCAATATGTTAATTGGAAAAAGCTTACGTGTTTCCAAAAACTACAATAGATTATAGTATGTATGATTTAGGGACGTGGCACACGTTTGTAAACACTCAGCTGGTGAATTAGCTCGACGCTGTAACACAGGGCGGTCATTGTTACCATGCAGTTATATGTTTTAATGATATTCGTGGTAAAAAGGGGATTCAGAGATGGTGGCTCGACGAAGTCGGACCGCTGATCGCTCTTAATAAAGTCCAGTAATCCTTCAATTGTTGTGTTTTATTTTATCACTAAGATTCGAAAACTCTTTTGAATCTGACATGTACCTACGAACTGCACATTATACATTCTGTACGTATTACAACCCTGTTGTCTTCTGTTAATAGGGCATTGAAAACAATACAGTTTATATTTTAGCTTATTAATCATCCTAAATAAAGAGAGAATTTCAGTAGAAAATTAAACCAAACATCATTATACATATGATAACCACGTTTATTTTCTATTATCAAGCCTTGATACCTTAAGCAAACGGATTCCAGGTAAATTATGTAGTGTTGCATACATTACATAGAATATATTACATTACCTTCCTTTTAGGAGACAAATTCTAACTCAAATCATATTAAAAATAAACAAAACTTTCGCACAGCACCATTTGTACTTGGATGTTATGTAGCTGTGAAGAGGTTATTAGTACCATTTTGAAACATGAAATATTTGAATTCAACCGATGTCTATTGTCTACCATTGTTAGAAGCTAAGGTTGGGTGAAATTCGAATATAATAAAAATAAATTCGAACTAACGAAACTCATTTCAGCAATAAGTTTGCTTTTGGAATCCAGACTATAAAATAAGTTTGATCTCCTATTCTACCAAACAATACTGCACGTATTCTTTCCCAAAAAATATTTATAAACGGTCAACCACGTACATTGCGTTTTTGAAGAATTTGATCTAAGGCTAAGACAATATTCATAATTTTTCCTATATTTTCAATGGCTTAACCAGGGTATCAGAAAGATGAATGAGATATATACTTCATTTTTACAACTTATAAACGCATATTATATAATTTTTCAAGAATACGTTTACGAAGAGAAGCAGGAATAACCACCCCGAATCTCCAAAAAATACATCGTGATTCAAAGGATGATTCTCTACGTCGGCTACAGAATTGTTTAAATTCAAAACTTACATTAGTAGGCCACCCTAATTTTATGTGCTTAATGACCTGAGAAATAATAGGTTCTCCAGGAAGTCTACTTTTTTATACTGTTACCAAACTAATTGGAAAGCAACTTCTTTGAATAAAATTTCTCAAAGAAAAATGAGAACAATCATCTATACTCTATCGGAATTCGTTGCGATCGATAATCTGCACAGCTCATCAGCTTTGAACTGTTACATGATGTACTTACATACTGAATTGTATATGAGTAACTAGATAAAATTAAATATCGTTAGCGATATTTCTTTCTTTTTACCAAAAATTGCAATCAGTGGTACATGATCCGCAGTTAAAATAAAATGTTGCTGAAATATATAATCATTGAATTATTTTACTCCAAAATTTATTCATAGTTACTTTTTCTCTTTGGCTGTAATTGGTTTCACTCTGAGATAACACTATGGATGCAAAAGCGATTTATCATTCAGACGTATCTGAAAAATATGTGAAAGAAGAGCACCTATTCCAGTACTAGACCCGTCCTAACTTAATTTAAGAAGTACTAATAATAAGGAACTAACAAAAAACGGAATGTCACTGCACACTTGGCAGTTTATATTTCAAATAAACTAAGTGGTCCTTTCGAAGAAATATATACAAAGGATATAGAATTGTAGCTAAGTTTGTACCCAAACGATCTACGATCTATAGCAATTAATCATTCCCAGAACAGCTTTAAGTTAAGAAATATTTTCTCGCGAAGTCATAGAAATAATATGATTACCTACCTAATTATCTACGGAAGAGAGACATTTTATTTTTATGAATGCAGTATGTTCTTTTGCTCCCGATACCTTTACCTACCAGTAACAGTAATGTATGGTATCCATCAGATGCTGCATGTCCTTTTCCTATTGCAATTTGGTTTTTTCTTCTTCTGCCAATTTCCTTTAAGAAATGATTTGGCAAGCCTGAAATATTAGAATGTAAAAGAATCCATGGCGTAGTATCCGACGGCATAGATGTTGTTTTATATTTACATTTTTTTTACAATGGACATTTCCTTTGCACAAGTATTAGCCGACATTCTCATCATTTCTTCAGTCTTCCCTATAACAATGCTTCATTGACAGATATTTGTTTCGGATCTTAAATTACTTCTTCACTGCAGTTATCGCAATAAAAATGTAACGAAGTAAATAGATCCAATCTACTTTCTTCTACAATTTGCAATTACATGTAAGTCGACGCGTTACAATTCTTTTATAATCCTTATAAATATGTAAAAGAGAAGAAAAGTTTCACATACGAGAGTAGCCTAATAAGTGTGGTAAAAAACGTAAGTTAAACACCGTTCCTTGAAACAAAAAAAAAACGAATTCATTCTCAGCATAGTCTACATTGAAGGCTACAGATTTGGTCCAGCAAATTGCTAAATTTTTCCTTCCCTTTGAAAAAGTAGATTTTCTCAAAGACCGCAAAATACGCATTAACGGTGGCGATGACATCCTTTTTTGACGAGAATTTCTTCCCATCAACCCATCAACAAGTTTGAGAAGAAGGAAAATAGATTGTACAAGGAATTAGTTCTAAGCCGAATTCGTACACTCAGTTTTTTCATCCGCAATTTTTCGTGCATGATATCTTGCACTCGTTCTGGTGAACAACGTGAACAATGCATTGCTTCTGGCTGAAATTTGACCTAGGCTAATTTGAATAGTAATACTTGCCAGCCGTGACGACACCAAATGAATTGTGGCGCTATATCACAGGAATTTACCAAACTTATTACACCACCCTCATACAATAAAAAATATGGAAATTTTGTGTAGAAGTAGTTGATGTAGTTGTCCTACATCACATAAATCAATTTCAATTTGAAACTCACCTCTCACTTTAACATTCATCCAATACCTCATTTCCAAAATTTATGATTGTGTGATGATCATCAGCTTTTGGATATAAATGCTACAGAAAATACAAACGAAAGAAAAAAAGTTATATATTTATTTTAACAACAGAACATTTTGTTTATCTTTTAGCAGGGTTTTTCGCTGAAAGCTGTTATTCAACTCACAAACAAGATTGTTTCGCAGAAACCAAGCTTCAAATATTTGTTGTATACTACTCATCGTAGGGGTGGAGTGTTGGAATTAAGCTGTACATGAAGCAATAGCAAACTAGAGTCGCAAATAAGCGACGCCACATATGGAAACATGCAACAAAGAAAAGAACTCAACAATATGTTGCTGCTATTAAGTAACTTACCGGGAATCCAACTCCCTTGACTCGGTTAAAAAGGCAGTTTGTTGGCAATTCTTGTATCGGGTGATTAACACTTTGATTGGTCCGCTCTAATGATTGTTAAATTCCACACCATGGTCCATTAGATAAGTACTTTTGCACCCCCGAAAGGGTCAATAGGAGAGGGATACCATGCATCTATATATCTGCGGCACACGTTGCATTATCTAGAACGTATATTACACAGAAATATGGGGCCTTGGACCCAGGTTCGCAACTCTGTATGCTCTGAAAGGTCAGTAGTGGCGGGATATCATTCACCTATGTGATTGTAACCATCATACAAACTATCTAACACAAAACATGTAATGAAGGAACTTTGGAGCCCCTAGGGCCTCGGTTTGCAATTCATATAAATCCCTGTGGCTAGCGACACTTACACAAGCTTTTAGTATAACCTAGCTAAATTCCGAGAGCTCTTAGTCACACCCACACTCGCATAACACGAGGAATACTGATCCTCGTTCACACTTTATCTCGCTGCAGTTACATATCAGATTAGTATCCTCAACTTCTATTATTCGGTCACTAGTCACTAGCTTGACCATAATAAATAGCTAAATTACAACGATGCCCAACAAGATGCCAAACCTATATCCCTGATACCTGAACCTTGTTTTACACAGCTACACAACTTAAAGATGATTCACAAAGATGTCACTAAACTTAACAATTTTTTTGCTTTTCTTAAATTTTAAATCCGTTAATGAACTTTACTTTCACCGAAAAATAGAATCATTATCCTAATGGATTTATACAGGGTAATTCTAAACATGTTCGAGTTTATCACAATTGGACTAAACACAAAAGAGTAATTTACATTTCAGTTAATTGATTATTAGGTGATTTAGGGGTTAAATGATCTCATCTTCAAGTTTAAGTCTTAAACAAATATTGAACCAGATTACTTATACTACCAAAAAATAAAGAAGACATAATTTGTTTTTAGCAAACTAATACCTATATACATACCAATAATTTCGTATCTGTATCTAGATAAGGAAGTTTGTTTTCTGTTATTTATTGCCCCAAGAAAGTTATTGTCTTGAGACCTTTTACATGTTAAACTTGTTTTATATTATTTGTTATAAATTAGCTGTGCATTCTTCTATTAACAAGTATGAGAAAATGAGGTAAAATCTGCTAAAGAGCCAAAAAAATGATGAATGTCATTCATACTACTGAACTTCTGGTTTTCTAAAACTGCTGCGTAATCTTAAGAGTAAGGTTTTTTGTAAAATCGAGATAAAATTAACTGAACTACAATTTCCTGAGTTCCTCATGGAATATATATATACAATGCGATCGTAAAATGTCCTCGCCCCTACAAACTTTTAAACGACTTGATATTTCTTCACAAAATTTTATGTGCTTTAATGGGAGGCTAAATACTACTTTTTAGCCCATATTGACAATTTAAATTTTATAACTTTCAAAATGGTGGCTAGGCGCCATCTTGAACTATTTTTTTAAATGGCAATGGCGGCCGTGTGACTTCTCATTTGAAAGGTCTATTTGAGTAGAGGATAATTCTATATTTTGGGAAAATTTCCTAGATTCAGAAACAAATGACAGACTTCCAAATTATCTGTTTTGATATTGAGCAAAACGTTAAAAAATGTAGGAGGCGAAACAACAGAAGTAAAACAATTGAAATAATTAGTCTTTCTGTTTAATTCAGTTATTGTATTTGCTCGCGTTTGAATATTGAGTGTTAAAACCGGTGATACTAACAATAATTATGGCGAATGTTCGAACTTTGCAGGAAAAAAACTGAAGCAGTTTTTATTTTTGCTGAAGCCAATCGAAACTTTCTCGAAGCCAAAAGAATATTTAATGAACGTTTTCCCGACCGTCCTATTTTGAGGACATATTTAAGAGAACTTGTGCAAAAATATATTAACACTGGAAGTGTGCAAAACAGAAAAAACCCTGGACGACCTGCAATTTTAGAAGACAAACAAATTCAGATAGTCGGTGAAATGGTAGTACATTATCAGCAATCAACTTCACATATAGCTGCGATATGCGATGTATCGGCGACCACTGTCAAAAAGTATTTAAAACGGCATAGGTTCCATCCATACAAAATGAAGATTTTACACCAGTTGATTGAAGATGATCCGGCTAGACGCATTGAATTTTGTGAGGTCATGACCCAAACCATTCTAAGAAACCCATCCTATCTTCGTAATATCTGTTTTAGTGACGAATGCACATTTTTTTTTAAATGGGTTTGTTAACAGACGGGTTAGTAAGATATTGGTACTATGAAAATCCCCATGTTTTCCGGGAAGGTCACACCCAATTTCAGCAAAAATTGAATGTGTGGATAGGAATACTTGGCGACCATATCGTAGGTCCCTTATTTCTCGACGGAAACTTTACTGGGGAATTGTACTTGAACCTGCTGTAAAACCTCATCCATCCGTTAATAGTTGAGATTGCTGAAAATAATCCAAACGAATTTGACGTGGATATCATATTCCAGCAAGATGGTGCTCCTCCACATTATCTCGATGCAACGTATCCTCGATAATGGATTGGTAGTCGTGGTCCAACAGAATGACCTCCGCTATCCCCTGACCCGACTCCGTTGGACTTCTTCTGTGGGGATATCTTAAATCGAAAGTTTTTCAAGCAGAACCCGATTCCTTTTTGGATTTACGACGTAAAATAACAGAGGCTTGTGCAAATATCGGAGTTGACACTTTCCAGAAAGTACGGGAAAAGATATTAAATAGGTATTTATATTGCAAAGAAGTTCAGAGAGCACACTTTGAACATTTATGAAAATAGTATTACTATTCAGTTTTTATTGTATAAAATAAGTTTTGTTGTGTTTTAGAATCTTCTTCTTCTTCTTCTTCATTTTTCATTGCATTTCGAAAGCATACCTTTTTTGCTTTAATTCTTCTCTCATCTCTCATTTTTATCTGGTTGAATTTTTTTATGAAGCTCAAGGATCAGACGCAGAATTAAAATACCTTTCAAATGAGGTGTCACTCGACCCCCATTGCCATTTAAAAAAATAGTTCCAGATGGCGCCTAGCCGCCATTTTGAAAGTTATAAAATTCAAATATGGGCTAGAAAGTAGTATTTGGCCTCCCATTAAAGCACACAAAATTTTGTGAAGAAATATCAAGTCGTTCAAAATTAGTACATCGCTATATAATTAACTAACCCATACAGATTTTGAAAACTTTACTGTTTTCTACTTAAATGCATAGAAATCTAGGGATGCGTAGGAACATTTCAATTTAGTTAATTGGATTTGATGAGCATTAGAAAAGTTTCGTAACAATCGCGATTTAATTTCACAGTCGAAGAGCAAACCCGCGAATATCAAAGCACCACAGGCATTTGGATGCATTTTAATTAAGCTATAAGCTAGACATAAATGACGGCTCATAAAATAAAGGCCATTGCGGCTGCAGAATGGCTTAATATTGTCTATTTTGGTGCAAGCTCTCCCTTTGAATCTATTCCAACTGCCCTGGTTTCTAAAGCTCGCACAGTTCGCGCTTACAGGATAAACTTATACATTAACATACAAACTATCATCAATTTTAATTAAAAGTTGCTCCAGTAAACCGTAGTTGGCAAATGCAAAAGGTGCACCATTCACGACGGCCGTAAAAAGGTTAAAATCTAATTCCTCCAAGGAAACTAATAAGTTTTGTCGTTTAATTGCGCTGTAACAAGCTTCCGTATTTTAAGAGAAAACTTAAAACTTAGTAAACCGTGGTAACCGCAGATGTGCTTCATTTAGCGTATGCAAGAACCCCCGGTTTGATCGTGTTTAACTACATTAACATAATTTACCAATGTAAATGCGTTTTATTTCTTTTACTTTATTAATTCACTGTAATACTACCTACTGCTTTTCTTACCCAACGGCAGTAAGCCATAAACATTATTTTCAGAAGAAGTCACATTCCTGCAAAATTGATTCAATTAGGTGGCCGTAACAAGAACAGAATGAAGGTAAACATAGTTAGCAAATACAATATAAAAATTTTTCTTACAATATAGTTTAATTTCCTATCTAAGTCGAGTATCGACAAATGGAAAAACAACTACTAAGCACTGTGATATTAAGAACTAAGTAACGTTTGTTTTCATTTTGAAAAGCAACTAATGAATCGCTAATTATTTTTCCGTATGCATGCCTACAAAGCACTCACACGGTTCAAACACAGAGCCGTCGCAAGGGTATGTGCCGTTCTCAGGCAAACTTTTCAATGCCGTCTCTTGACGGTGTTGTCATAAAAATGACAGCAATAAATATTCATCTACTTTTTGTAATATTCAAAAATGTAAAAAAAGCAATAGCACAACGGTTTCAATTTTTTCCTTTTCAATTATGTTACTAATAATAGATAAAGTTTTAAACAAACTTATATTAAACAAATCTGATATAATTATGAAAACAATAATAATAAAAAAAAAACATTTCATATGTTTATACAGGGTGAGTTTTTTCCGATGTTTAGTATGGGGATCTCGGAAACTAGCGGAGATAGAGAGACGATTAAATGGGGAAAGAATTGCAGTTTTACGAGCTCAATTTAATGAGCTTTTTGTTTTTTGGAAAAGATGCATGGCTAACTAGATATCTCGCAAAAATATTTTTCTTGTTATTTCGTATGGTGCCTATGGCTCTGTTATTATTAACTTTAGAAAAAATGTGTAAAGGAAAAAGTTGTAGATAATTATGTGCTTAATAATATAGTCTAACCGAATTTTTTATTTAAGCTATAATTTTTGAGTTGTGACACAAACTTATGTTTTTTCTAATGGAAGCCATAGTCGGCCATGACTTTATAAAAAAGACCCTTTTTCAACGATTCTAATGATATACCACTTGACATAGTTATTTTTATAAATAAATAAATTATGGCCATTTTGTTTCTTTTCATTTTCGAACTGTTCAAGTAGTACGCTATGGAAACAATTGATAGATTCACATCGTGTTTAATAATAAAATTCAAGTTAGTTACTAAAACTTTTCTTTTAATTTTGAAATTATGAACGTAATTATTTTGGTTGGAAATGTTTATTTCCGTTGGAGTTACAATTTTAAATTAAAACAAACGATACATTAAGAAACAATAAAGGAAATTAGGATATAAATAAAGTAGTACCAAAACAACGTAATTAAAGTAAGTTATGTATTTAAGACTAAAGATGTTCAAAAGGTCCACCATTATGATTGGAAATGCACAAGTTACACCTTTTTAAAACCGAATTTGTTGCTTTTCTAACGGAACGTCCATCAATATTGGCAAAAAAATCTAGTACAGCTTCTCTAAGGTCATCTGCTGTGTCGTACGACTTCTGATACACCCTATCTTTTACCATTCCCCATAAATTAAAATCTAAAACAGACAGATCGGGGGATCGAGGTGGCCATGCAACCGGCGCGTTTCTTCCTATCCATTAGTTCGGGAATGTTTCATTTAAATGATTTCGTACCGTTAGCTGATAATGGGGCGGTGCGCCATCGTGTTGAAACCATTCGAGCATACCACGTTTCTGTAAGGGTAATTCGCCTAACATATTATCAAAATAGTTCTGCAGAAAGTGAAGATAACGATCACTAGTTAATGTACCATAGAAAATGTACCGACCAAGAATTGTTGAACCAATGACGCCGTACCAAACATTAAATCCAAACTTAACTTGGGGCTCCTCTCTTCAACATGATGCGGATTTTCTTGCATCCATAAATATTGATTATGTCTATTAAACATACCGCAGTTTGTAAATCGTGTTTCATCCGTCCACAAAACTTTAAATCTACTGTGGGTCAGCTTCACACATGTTAGTAAACCAAGTACAATATTCCATACGCTTATTGTAATCATCAGGGTGTAGGGTTTGTGCAACTGATAATTTATAGGGATGAAACCTATGCTTTTTCAGTACTCGTACAACAGTACGTTGTGACGTGCCGGCTTCCGCTTCAATTTCTCGGGTTGAAATCGATGGAGTTTGCATTACACGTGCCAATACGTTTACCTCTGCCTCTTCATTAATGTCTCTTGCAGTATTATTTGGTTTACAGAAAGAACCAAACTTTCCCAAATTATCTTACAGTCTCTTAAAGGTAGGTAGAGGAGGCTGGCGACGGTCAAAATACCGTTCGAAATACTGTTGTGCAGCTTGTACGCCATTTTTATAGCACAAAATGTAACACTCAATCATGTCACGCTTTTCTTGATTAGAAAAATTCATATTGATAATTTACGAAACCTCATTCAACATTAATTAGAAACTAATTGATTTCCACCTATCAATAATTGTCGTCAGCATCTATCAATTGTTTCCATAGCGTACTACTTAAACAGTTCGAAAATGAAAAGAAAAAAAATGGCCATAATTTATTTATTTATAATAATAACTATGTCAAGTGGTATATCATTAGAATCGTTGAAAAAGGGCCTTTTTTATAAAGTCATGGCCGACTATGGTTTCCATTAGAAAAAACATAAGTTTGTGTCACAACTCAAAAATTATAGCTTAAATAAAAACTTCGGTTAGACTATATTATTAAGCACATAATTATCTACAACGTTTTCCTTTACACATTTTTTCTAAAGTTAATAATAACAGAGCCATAGGCACCATACGAAATAACAAGAAAAATATTTTTGCGAGATATCTAGTTAGCCATGCATCTTTTCCAAAAAACGAAAAGCTCATTAAATTGAGCTCGTAAAACTGCAATTCTTTCCCCATTTAATCGTCTCTCTATCTCCGCTAGTTTCCGAGATCCCCATACTAAACATCGGAAAAAACTCACCCTGTATATTTACTTTTCTAATTTATGTGCAAACAATATCTGTGACTATTTGTTCAAAATTAAAATCCCGTGCCAATACCTGCCCTATTAATAACAGTGTCAATCCTTCTAATCGTTCTTCTATCATGGATTAAGTAGTTTTTAATTAATTTTAATTTGGAAAATTATCATGCTCAGAAAACTTAAAGAAGAATTTGAAAGATGTAGCCTAAAAATCAATTTTAACAAAACGGAATATATGTACATAGGTAGAAATGCACAAAATATAAGAGTAGACGACCAGGATATTAAAACGTGCAATACCTTTAAATATCTGGGAACGATTATCATTTCAACAGGTACATGTGAAAACGATATAAATACAAGTAGCTATGGGGAAAAAAGCGACAAAAGCTTTGCACGGTTTGCTATGGGGAGACAATCAGTCAAGAAGAGATAGAAGAGAAAATACTGTACTTTATGGAGCTGAAATGTGGCCGCTATCAACATCAGTTAGGAATAAAATCAGAACAGTAGAATTGGACTACATGCGAAGGTGTTTACGGGTCACAAGAAGAAATAGGCTAAGGATTGATGAAATCTGGAGAAGAATGGGAATAACCTGCTCAATAACGAGAAACTTGGAAAATCGGGCACTCCAATGTTATAGGCATGTTCGACGAATGCCAGATGACAGATGGCCGAAGAAACTGACGCAATGGTATCCGAGGGGAAGAAGGAGAAAAGGTAGACCAGCGCTGGGATGGTAGTCATACATAAAAATGGCAATGGAGGAGAGAGATTTAAAGGAGGAAGATTGGCAAGATAGAGATCTACGGAAACAAAAGACGGCAAACCTGAGGAGGTAATAGCCGAAGAAAAAGAAGAGGAAGAAGAAGAAAAATATATTTCCGCGCTTTAAGTCTAATTTTTCAATTTTCTTTCTTATTTTGCCTCTTACGGAGAACAAAAATTAATAATAGCCACGGGCTCCGACCCCCAGAATGAGACAGTATAGCAAATTTGGTGGTTTAAAATTGGAAACTACAAAATTACATACCGTACAAACAAACAAACAAACAGACATTCAAATTGAACAATATTAGTACCAATTTAGGTAGTTACTTCCTGTTATGTTTGATATTATTGGAAAGGCAGAGGAACAATAAATGTATAGTGTATGATTTCGCTAACTATAAAAGGGAAGTTAGTATTTAAATAAAAACCAGTGAAGTGTCTTATCTGGAAACCATTTTGAAAAACTGATGTCTTACCACCAACCATATTTTGGTAAACTTTGGATATGTTATTTATAACATTTTTCAAGAGCGCATGCCGTTGATTTCATCTTTGTACTAATTATTTCTTTGTCAAATCAAATATTCAAGCACGTATTATACCTTGCAATGTTTAAATTACGGCCGAAGAACATCGGTAAGAGTTGAAAGACAATTAATAGAGGAAGTAGACATCTGTAGGGAAGTGAGACAGGGCTGTGTTTTGTCTCCACTTCTATCCAACATCTATTCTGAAGAAATGTTTAATAAAGAATTGGACAATATCCCAAATGGAATAAATATTAACGGAGTCTTGATTAAAACTTTAAGATATGCCGATGATACCGTTCTTCTAAACGATTGCCTGGAGGACTTACAACAACTTCTGGATCGAGTCATAGAAGTGGGAGATGAATACGATAAAAGCCTGAACACGAATAAAACCAAATATATGCTAATTTCTAAGAAAAACAACGCTCGCGTGGTTACAAGACTTTATGCGAACAATGTTGCTTTGGAAAGAGTGGAAGCCTTACTTACCTGGGATGCTTAGTAAGTGATCAATGGGACCATTGCAGGGAGATAAAGCAAAGAATAGAAAAAGCAAGAACAATATTCTTAAAAATGCGCGATGTGTTTTCTAGTAATAATCTGAGTCTGCCATTACGTATGAGAATAGTTAGGTGCTACGTGTACTCAGTTTTGCTGTACGGTGTGGAGGCCTGGACACTCACGGAAGCTACTACCAGGAGAATTGAAGCTTTTGAAATGTGGGTGTTCCGACGAATTCTAAAAAGCAGCTGGGTAGAGTATGTGACTAACAACGAAGTCTTAAAAATAATGGGAGTGGACAGAGAGCTGATGAAGACCATTAATATAAGGAAACTCACATATCTAGGGCACATCATGCATCATGAAAAATATGCAATACTCCAACTAATCATTCAAGGAAAAATAAACAGTAAAAGAGGACAGGTTAGACGAAGAATATCCTGACTGAAGAACCTACGCCAGTGGTATGGCAAAACGTCCAATGAACTCTTGCGAGCGGCTGCGAACAAAGTCTCGATCGCTATAATGATGACCAACGTCCGCTGAGCGGATAAAGCACACGAAGAAGAAGAAGAAGAAGAATGTTTAAATGATATATTGACATTTAAAATACAATAACATAACCCGCATATTTGGAGCTGCTACGATTGTAATGATTAATTTTGTTTGTGGTAATTTTACGACATTAATGGGAGAATCTCGTCAGTCAGCGGTTCCCAAACAGTAGGTAATTATGTAAAATTAAAGAAATTGCTATTATATAGTATATCCCATTACTCAAGATCCACAGAGTCGAAATTGTTTATTAGCGTGTGCCTGAAAATGCTACCCACCATAACCACAACCATTGAAAATTGAAGTGCAGAAATGTAAAAATAAAATTTATGTAAAATTTAATTAATTTAAACGTCCATAATTCAGCTCCAAGTTCATTCCTATTGCGAAATGTTTATGCATAAATTCATTCATTGATGAGTGTTCGGTCGGGTGACCTCGGCGGCGAAGGAACTGACGTACCTATTACGATCCAATTATTTAAAAATGCTGTTAGCTGCTTACCAGAATAAGACTGATCGCCGTGCTGCTCTAACCACATCTAAACTTTGTTTCAAAAACAAATGTTCTCCATCAAAAGGAGCAGCTCTTCCTGTAAAACACGGAAATAAATCTCCCCTATTAAACGGCTTCCATAGCCACAAGTTGGTCGTTAATAATTCCATGCGTAACGTTTGCCGATTCCGATGTTGAAAATATTTTTCGTTGGTTTTGTAGAGATTTTCAATGGACCCACTATGTAAGTTTCGGGTATAATTGATAACATCACTACTGAAAGTAACCTCGTCAATGAACAAAACGATGTTAAGAAGCTCCTGATATCCAATAAGACAACTGGAGATCCACATTCACACTACCCCTCCCCCCCGAACCGCTTTCTTCTGTACTTCAGAATGGTGCGGGCGTCCCTTACATACTAACCATTCTTGCAACATGCACCCCAAACTTAACTAGGTAAGTGAAATACGGTCGCTTCAACTGCGATTTGGCCCGCGGCCGATTTAGCCACATTTCACTGTGACGTCGACTGACAGCGCTTATTGATACTTCCCCATCGAGATCTCTTGGTAACAAAACCTGCACTCGTTGGAGATGATATGGGTATAATCCAATATTATTTAAGGTCTTGCATACCTTCATTTGTGTAACTCCTACCTTACTAGATATCTTTCACACACTAGTAGATGCACTGTTCAACAATCTCCCATATCATTTCCTCTTGATCAACGTTATCTGGTTTACGTTCAGCGGTAGCTTTAGTTAAAATCCGGTGGCTCCTTAATTTCTGTTTCAATAACCCTAAATGGAATATCAGCATATTCTTCGTTTAATAAAAACATTTCACTAACTTTTGTAAGAAATTATAAACAATATCAGACTGATAGTTGCGTTTGAAACACCAAATTCTACTCATATAATATAATATTTAATGATTTTTACATTTCAGCCCTTCAATGGCTGTGTTCTGATAAGAAGCATATTTGAACATAACATTTATTAAACAATTTTGACCCTATAAATAACTTCAATACTACGTCCTTAAGCTATAAACTTTGAGTCATGGGACACCCTGTATAAAACTCTGTTATAAAAAATACACAATACCATTGAATAGATTTTGCTCATCGATTTATCCCGCTGCGGAGGTACTGAAAACACATAGTGCTTACCGAACAAGTCATTAAAGGTTTAACTCAAATGAAACAGAAATAAAGATATTAAAAATTAATTTATATTAAACATAAAAACAAAATCAATACCTACGATTTATTATCGTTAAATGTCAGTAGTAAAATAATAAACTCTATCTCTAATCGTTAATGTTGGGAAAACGTACCCACACGTATTGTCAAAACTTTCGTGTTTCGAAAAAAGTAGAGTTTGGCAGTAATCCAGCGACGCATTGGGGATTTGATGGCTTCACGTTACGTAGCCATGCTTTGTGCACCCGAGCTGAGGTAGGTAATAAAAGTCAGAGCAGATGAAAAGTTTCTCCGAGAGTTATACAAGTTATAGCCGAGATCGATCTTTTGTCATTCCCGACCTATATCTCCAGGAGCATTACATATCGTTCGCCTCTCTCACCTCGCCAGAGCGGAGAGTACATTCTAAAGAAAATTGATAAAGAAACTTCTACACAAAACAAACAATTTAGATTTACACCAAGATTCACGCTAACATCATAAAGCTTTTTCTTCCTTTGCGAAATTCAATTCACGGAACACATTGTAACTTTCTAAACTCATTTCTCAGTTCAATTTATCGATCATTAATGTGTTTGATGATGAAATGTAAGTAGGTACAGAAGATTTACAAAATCATAAGTATTCGTTAGTATACATAGTATACCTAGTCTATAGCAGGAAATATGTTATACATATAAGATATGTAATATTGTTACTGCCGTTAATAGTTACATCTATTGAATTACGTTGTATTAATACCTCTATCCACAGAGTGGTCGATTGCGGACATTAACAAGACATGTATATTACACACCCTCCTACACGAACCACCCCTATATGGAAAGCAACAGGAAACTGCCACAGAGAACCACTGGCCTAATAGAACAAACATGCACTTCTAATTACGGAGACTCTAGCGGCCATATAAATCTTGAACTAAGAAAGGTTTGCTAGAGTAGTAACATCCACATTCCAGTGCAGGTTCGTCGCTTACACTGAACTGAATATGGCCCCTACAAAAAGAAATAGATAAGGTATATTCAGAAATTATATTAAGACGCATTAAAGTTATGTTCTGAACTATCACTTTATTGTGTTAAATAATAACATAAACTGGCAGTACTAAAAATGTATTGCTGGTATAAACTTTAATTCTGGCCATTATTGGTACCCATGAAAAGAAGATCAGTAGGGTATGTCAGAGAAAAATGTTCTACTTTAAGGACGACCAGATTATAGGGCCGTTCAAGAGTTTGAAAAATGCATAACTTACTAGATACCTACAATGAAAAGAAAATTTGCTGTTTGTCTCTTGTCTGTGATCTTTATGCATAATTCTAGCTAACTGAATGTTTGCAGTCTTAACTTAACATTTTATATTATATATCCTAGATCAATTCGAGTTTTCGTAAACATTTCATTTTCATGATACGGCAATCAATTTTTTCCTTTTATACAGATAGATAACACTTGCTATTATCTTCTAAGTGTGGTGGTAGCTCAGTTGGTAGAGCGCTCGCTTTCTGAATAAAACATCGATTCTGACTTGGCTTCGAAACCTAAGCAGAACTATGCAGATTTATAAAAATCTTGTCTGCAACCCACCACATACAATTTCCCAATTCGGCTTACAACCGTGGGATCTTAATGCTAAAAACCTTCTCTGGAATTTCGGTCGTTCGGATTCGACGTTAAACTGTAGGTCCCCCGTGTTTCTACCTTAGCGCTGAGGAGAAACACGTGGCAGAGAAGAGGTCGATGCCCAGCAGTGGGACGGAAAGGCTGTTGATGATGATTATCTTCAATCTGACACAATACGGTCTGGTAATTACAATTTCCCAATCGTTTTCGATATTTTGCATTCAATTAAGTCACTGGCTACTTTTTTTTGGTTTATGTTGAAAGTTCCAGAAAAAAATATAATATTGCTTTGAAAGATCGAGATCTAGGACGCGGTTTTCCAAGCAGCTCTATGCACTTAGGCCACATTTGGCCCATTGTACACCCTAACTAAGAATTTTGCCTATCTGGGGTAATTCCAACTCCAGGAGTGATTTTTAACGTGTCACACATCGCAGTGGCACGGGACCTAGGGCTTTACTTCTTATCCGACAGAAGGTGCATTATCAGATTTTTCCACGCCAGAAAAATCTCGCCGACCTTGGCGAGGTTGGACCCCGCGTCCCTCGGATCTAAAGGCAAATGCGCTAACCACTAGACCACCGAGGCCGGCAACGTCTTGTCTTAGATTAATCTGTAATTATAAAGATGTAAACATTATAAATATTTTTAACTGTCAAACATAATAATTGACAGTTTATATTTCAAATTTTATGAGGTTACTTATTTACTTAATTGATTACAGCAAAATTCATTGGACCACAATAGACCAAATGTGGCCTAAGTGCATAGAGAGGCTTGGAAAACCGCGTCCTGGATCTCGCTCTTTCAAATCATCATCATCATCATTACAATTACATATTACAGTGCTGTGAATTTAAAAATGTTAACAGTGAAACATAACATTTTTATATCAGACCTTATTTTCATAATGATAATATTCATTTCAACCCTGTTTCACAGAATTTCAACAGCAATATACGAATGATGCTGCAAACTTCACTTATAACAATTTCTATTAACCTGCCAAGATTATTGGGAATAAGCTTAGAAAAGTGAAAGGAAAGAGGGATCAGCAAGACCTAAGAAAAGAATTACAGAAGTTATTGATACTGTTAGGGATATCAAGGAAACAACTCCTATTCCGATCAGCAAACTAAGCTAAGAAAGTCATAGGTACTTGTCGAATAATTAAAAAAATGATTTAAGCGTGTTTCCATACAAATGCAACTGCAAATGGTTCATCAACTTTTAACGCATGATTTCCAACCTAGAACAAATTATTGGCACTGTTTCTTAAACAACATAAACAATAATGTCATATTGAATCTTGCTTGGTTCAGCGATGAAACCTGGTTTCACCTCATGGGTATCTTAACAGTTAGAGTAGTCTCGGGTACGAAAATAGATGGGTGGATGTTAGATGTTGCACAACAAATAGCGCCAGTGGCGTAACATCCAAACTAGAACGAAATTTATAAATTCGTAAAACGTAATGAACTGATTTTTTTTATAAATATTGTTTACATTATATTAAATATTCTACGCCACTTTCGACGCTATCAGTATCACTGCTGCTAGAGGAGAAAGCTTCGGAAGATGACCCTGCGTTGACAAAAAAACTAGTTCTTCTACAGCAGTGTCAATATGGCCCTCCGTCTCCATATAATTATCCTCTATTTTGATGACAGGAGATATAATTGCTGCCCAATCTTTATCTGTTATTGAGGCAAACTTATTTGCTACAAGGGTTTGTACGGCTGACATTTTAAAGTGACATTATGAGACGCAACATGACCTTTTACATTAGCCCAGATTTTCTCTTTTGGATTTAATTCTGGGCTATAAGGTGGCAATCGTAACACATTGTGCCCATGTACCACCCTGAAAAAGATTAGGAGTTTTTATTTCCAATTTTTAACTTCTATGTAGTAACAACTTCGTAATCTAATTAGCTGACCTATGTAGATGTTTAAATCGTTTATTGTATGAAATACTGCAGCTGCGAGTCAACTTGTAATTATAATGTGTGTTGTAAAAAGCTAGAGCCCTCAAACTGCAGATGGGAAAAGGGAAGCCAGAGCGCTCAAGCTGCAGGCGAGGAAAGGATGTAATCGTCGAAGAGAAATCCTGCAAGGCCGCCAGTTAATCCAAAACTGAATGTGGGGAAAGGATTTATTTATCGCCAAGGAAAAATTCTGGCGGGGCTTCTGTCAAGCCAGAGCGCTCAAACAGCAGGCGGGGGAAAGGATTAATCATCGAAGGAAGATCCTGCAGGGACACATGTCAAACCAGGTCGCTCACGCGACTGGCGTGAAAGAGAGTTATTTATCGACCAAGAAAGATCCTACTGCAGCCGGGGAAAACGTTATAGTCGAAGAAAAACCATTCAGGGGGGGGCAAACCAAAGCGTTCACATTGCAGATGCGGGTCAGCTTGTATTGCAGTGTATTTTTCAATGATGGTGATTGTTTTAAAACAACGCTCGTCAAACGAGAGAGTGCTTTTGAAAATTATGTGCTTCACTGAACGAGGATGAAATAATGGTTCCGAATGAAAAACACCATCAAAAGTAAAACTTTATATTAACTCAAATAATTTAGTAGTTGAGGGAAAGAACACTCAACTACACAACAAATAACAAAATATTTTAATCCATGCAAAACCCTAAAAAGTATGTTTATAAACATACTAACCCTCTAACCCTCAAATTCGAAACAGGAAACAGCGAAGAACTGAATTAAGATAGCATAATATTATTATAATAAACACAAAAGCAATGAAACACTAACTTTTTTTTCTCATTTATTCATACTACCGCTCCCCCCAGAACCGCTTTCGCATTACTTCAGGGGGTGTGGGCGTCCCTTACACTAAACATTCATGCAACATGCACCCTAAACTTAACTAAGCGAAATGCGGTCGCCCCAGTCGGGATTCCAAACCTCGACCGATCGGACTGAATTTCGCGGTGACCTCGAGTGGCAACGTGTATCCGCACTGCTCCACCGAGGTCCCTAATGAAAAACTAACTGGCATATTTCAATTAAATTAGTATTGGGATTAAAAATATTATGACCCAAACTTCATCTCTTGAAATTTGGATTCATAACACCTAATTTTTACTATCAACCACATTATTAATCGCGTATTCAGCTCAACCAATCAACTTTAATATTAGCTTAAAAATTATATTAACGAAACTTTATTAAATCTGACCTTGCATTTACTTTGAAACTACAAGAGAAACTACAAAAAGATCGCATGTTCAAGGACTATGACGTTTCACGTTCCCAGCATAGAATTTTTTAAAATAAAGTGTAAATTTAACTATTATTTTGCAATCAACCAACTACCACATTAATTTCGTCGATATGATTTACATAGTGCCTAGGCGATGTAGTAACGATGTACATAAGCCTTATAAATTGAAAATGGTCAACGACCCCACTGCCTGATTGAACTAGCTAAATGAAGCTCTACTAATTATTACGAATGTAATGTTTCTAATTTACGCAAATGTGAATTTCTTGCGGGTTTTGCGGTGTAAACCGGTTCGAATTAAAGTGCACATTCCGTATATAGGTATTTCAATGTCACGCAGCAAATTAAATTTCCCGTGAGTGGAAAGTGGAAAATCCGAATTCATAGCGAGCAACTCAGAAGTTTTATAAATTTTATAAATTAAAAAGTAGTCACGTAACTAAAGAGTAAAGACGCGTTGCAAGGGGAGAACCAGACCTCTTTGGTATGCGTATCGCGAACGTTTTAACTTCTAATTCTTGATTTTATTAGGTAATTATTTACTGGCGTCTACCATTCAAAATAAGGGGAAAGGATTTCTCTGTACTTTTTGAACAGCAAAAGCGCAAGAAATGTTGTACATAATCTTTCAGAAGAAAGGATTCATCGCAGAGTTTTACGCTACACTATTTTATAACGGGAAAGTCAGTAAAGCATACAATCAGCTTCATAAATACCGAAGCCACGTACACTAACTTAAAATTACATTGAAACAGTAATCCTATATTAAATTGCATACCTTAATTTATATAAGAGAAGAAGTAAGCAAATTTTCATTAAAATATCAAGAGTAAGTATAATTATCTTCTGTAGCTAGCAAAATAGAAATTATTATCACAATTATATTACCACTGTTAAAACGGGATGGAATATGTTGGAAAATACAAATACTAAAGTACCCGTCAATTATAATTCTTGTTACATCTAATTACTTTTGAAATACAATTGACAATTACGTTCACTAAACGTTTGATAGCTTCTCCTATTCACTATTGATATAATTAAATATAATTAAATAATTATAAAGCAAGCGGTCATTCGTTTCTGAAAATACTTTTGGACCTAGAACAATCTTTATCGACTATAAGAAAAAAAAAACGTTTACATACGAATATATTAATGATTGAGAGAGACAAAATGAAATAAAAATCTTTAGAGAAATGGGAATCCAAGTTTTAAATAATATTAATAATAATCGAGTGCCTGTAATTAAACACAATTATAGTAGAATGTAACTAACTAGTCGTCCAAAACATGTACACGGTCGTATATTATACAAATATTATGATAGACAAATAACAATAAAAATAAATTTACCACGCTTAACGATCTGCAAATTAAATTAGTAAATAAGGAGTTTTAGAGAAATAGATCCAGGGCAACTTTTTCTTTGTGTCCTTTGTACGAGACGTAGCGTCCCATGCCTATGTTGGGTGTTTGTTTTAAACAACCACAGACATGCCGATGCTCAGGTACTGGGAATTCAACTCCAGATTTTCAGCGTAAAAGTCTAACATGTTGACCTCTAGCACACGACCGCCTCTAAGTTTAACCAAAGAGCAGTATATTTATAAAGAGAGTTAGCCTTATGGGTTATATAGTATCGTTAAAATATACAATATACTGCTCTTTGGTTTAACTAGGTATATACAATTAACTAAATCATAATAACATTATTTGTTATGATCAAAATAAATCTAACATTAAATAATAATTACAGAAATAAGTATTTTAAAGTAAGTATAAGTGATTCTCAACCTATGGGTCGCGATACAGTAATGGGTCGCGTTGTAAATACATTAAAAATTTAATGGGTGCCGAAATGATAGTTGCTGTCTTACGCCAAAGCGAGGAACCGGTGAACTGATTTTAGGCTTATTTGAGAATGGTGTCGACATAGAATTCGTCGATGAATACCCGATGGTGGACATTCGAATACCATTGCCTCTTGATTCATGTGTTTTCGTCGATATCAAAATGATGATAGTTTGAAAGTAATTTGTGGCTTCCTAAAGTTGCCTGTCTGCCTAATATAAACTACTCAAAAATGAATAGGGATATTGCAGTGGAAGACACTTAAAGAAAACACCAATTGCATTTATAATAAAAAAAACTACCAAAACAACAAAATGTAACGTCTTCTTAGTAATAAACATGACAATTACAGCAAAGGTACGCTTAGAGAAGAAACTTAACAATATTATAATGAAAATCGTTATTGTCTCCTTTCACTTAACTTAAATTTATTTAATTCTAATACCGCATGGCACCTCCTCTGGCAGTAATAACTACTCTACACCTTGCTGGCGTACACTCAATGCAATTATCAATATGTTCTTGTGGAATTTGATGCCACAGTACCGTCAATGCATGCCTCAACTGTTGCACAGTAGTAGGCCTTGGGTTATGACGATCCCGCTGTCTCGACAAAAGGTCCCATGCATGCTCGATGGGGTTGAAGTCTGGAGATAGCCGAGGAAGAGCAAGATGGTTTATACCCTCATCTCGAAGCATCTCTAAAACAACCCGAGCACGATGCGGTCTTGCGTTGTCGTCAAGAAAAACAAAATATTCCCGTCCAACAGCGTTGCGACGGTTCAGAACATGGTCCATAATAATCACTTGGGCATAACGTTGATCCGTGAGTGTACCATTAAGGATATGGAGATCAGTATGCCACCCTAAAGAAATTACAGCCCGTACCATAAGACCACCATTACCAAAGGCCACGACTGGTTGGCTATACTCTCCTGAGGGTATACTGAGGTAAGGTACGATATACTCTTTGACGCCGCTGTCATTGCTGAGACAATATCTGGACGCGTGTGAAAACAGTACATCATCGTGTCGCTTCTTGAAGCCTACATCTTGACCATTCCACCCGGTGTCTTCGTTGAGCCACAGTTCTTAAAGGTCATCTCAGGGGGCGGAATGAGGTAAGTCCTACCTCAAATAATCGATTTCTCACAGTTTGGTCGGAGATTCGTTGAAAGGGGGTGCATTCTTGCATTAATTACCAGAAGTCGATCCTCGCGAGGTGTTGTGGTGCGAGAAGATCCGCTTCCAGGCCTTCTTGGCGCAAAAGAGCATGTGAAATTACAGGCTGCTTGGTTCCTAACATATCAGCAATGTCGACCTGGCGATCTACTCTTTGAAGCATAGCAACGGATAAATTCGTTGTACTATTGTTAAATGGTTTCTCTGCTTATTATTAAGAACACAAATGTAACACTAATAAAAAAAATCTTAAAAAGACATGAAAGATTATACAATCAAACACACAAATTCGTCTTGACACTAATACGGTTAAACAATTGCAACTGGATTCGATTGTTTTTGTTTTAAATATCAAACATTGCCGGTTGCTCTAATTATCAATAATAGACGACCATTAGCCGCCAAATACAGACATATATGCTTTATATTACAATATCCCTATTCATTTTTGAGTAGTTTATTTTCATTAATGAACCATTTAAATTTGCCAATACAAGGAAAACAGACCAATCTTTTTATGTATGTATTAAAATAAAGTAAAAACATTTGTTAAAAAATTTGACCTCTGTGTAAACAAAGCTAAAAAGGATTGATGCGTTTCTATCATTCTTACTAAATATTGAACACAACCAGTTAACTGAACAGTTATAGAAAGTCATTTATTAAAAAATAAAAGAAAATGTTATTCACTATTTTCCACCTACAGCAGATATTCGTTAGCGCAATATGTGGATGATAAATTATCTTCAACAATGCCATCCAAATAATTAAATTCTATCAGAAGAAGAAAATTTAAGTGAATTATCAACGGGCAAGAGTTTAGAAATAAAGTTTAACAATAACCAGAATAGTTATCTGCAAACAGTAAGTATGTCTATCATGGACGGTAGCAATTCCTTTTGACAATAAGAAAATAGTATGCAAAAACTCACTCAAGCAAATATCTTTCCAACGCAGGTATCACAGTATGGCATCTCCAGCAATTATATTTCTTATCATTCTGAAATCCATAAGTCATAATTAAACTTTTCAGTACTTCCTATAATTTTGGATATGTTTATGAGCATAATCGATCTATAAAATAATCCCAAATAGAAATAATTGTAGCCAGAGAAAACAAACTAAAAAAACATCGATATCTGTTTTAGGGTACGTGAAACAAGAGAGTACTTAATTAATAAATTCTTAATAGAATAAACCTCATATAATCGTTAATGCAACATAAACTGGAATAATCAATCCGCTAAAGACACGCCCGAACGGTATAAGAGCTTTTGGACGCAGATGTCTCATCAGCCGTACACATTTTATTCTCTATCAAAGAAGCATTCCTTTCACAGGTAGATAGAGCACAAATGCATTTTTTTCTCAAAAATAAATTGTCATTTAAAATACGAGTGCTGTTCAGAAGAATAGTTCTTTTGCCACAAAACGCTATACAATTTTGTGCTAATTTATACAGCTTAGGTGATTACTGGCTTTATACTATATTTAAGCGACCCGCTTTTTGAAAAATGTTTACCTTACACATCGATAGCAGAGGGTGCAGCTGGCGACCTAGAAATTTCGAACGTCTGTTTATCAAGTCGACATTTGGATGAATAGTAGTCAGGTTTGCAATGTGCATTTCCTATCAATGCGTATCATATCAATAGTGGTAGTGCCACTGTTGCAAACGTTTATTTCGTGTCCATTTTAATATCTATGTCATTCTAATATGCCATCGGTTTATGCCATCAACAGCTGATTTAACAAGTTTGATGAAACAGGTTCGGCCTTGATATGAAAAAACAGTTTGATCTGCAAAAAACGTAGAAATTAGTCCACAGTCTGCCTCCGTACTAAATATTTCAGACAGATTCATCATTTGCCTTACCATCCATATAAGCATACCTAATTGTCCAGAAATTAGAAAGCCGCAGTTGCATAGGTCGCTTGCATTTTTGTATACATATAGATGCTGGAACTTCTTTACAATAACGAAAACATAAATCAAAATTTATTTGTGACAGGTGAAGTCCATTTTCACCTTTCATGTTTTGTAACCAAAGAAAATTTTTGATACTGGCTGCTAGAAGATCCAAGAAGGAAACATCAAAAGTCTCTACACAGCGATAAAGTTACTGGTTGGTGTGCATTTTCATCATTTAGCGAAATCGGCCCATATTATTTAAAGGTGAAAATTCAGCATGATGTACATATCTTAAACTTTTTATAATAATTAGTTCAGAAAATTTCCTGAAGTGAATGACGACACATGGTTTCAGCTAGATGGGTCAACTTCTCGTACTACCCGAGTGTCTATGAATGCAATGCCAAAACTGTTTCCAAACCGCAATATATCCTAAAGTGAAAATATCCTTTATCCAGGAAAGTCAGCGGAGCTGACGGCAGCCGATTGTTTTTTATGGGGCTGCCTCAAGAACAAAGTTTTTGTAGATAAACTTCTAGATGTAAACAAACTCATATGTTTAGCATTTTTAGGTATAACAGCAACGGTTGATCGAGTCCCCAGAAAAACCATATAGAAAGCAATACAATAAATGGAAATTCCAAAAGCACTACCAGGGTTGCCCTTTATATTTCGAGATTGGGCAACCCTAGTGCTGCCATCTGGCAAGTTACGTCTCTATCGTAAAGTTTGACATTTTTGACGGTATACATACTCAGAACGTTTTAACGTACGAGCACTATTTGTGTTGTTTACAATAACTTGAAAAAATCATGTCAGGCAAAAAATGGAATTAAATCGTGAACATTTTCGTGCGATTATTTTTTACAACTTTCGACGTGGATTAACTCAACAACAGTGCATCGATAAACTTAATTCGATTTTTGGCGATGAAGCACCATCAACGACCAGTGTTTATCGATGATTTACCGAATTCAATCGTGGCCGTAGTTCGCTCAACGACGAATTTCGTGAAGGTCGTCCAAAATCGGTTGTTGTTCCGAAAAAACATTGATGCGGTGCTAGAACTGATACTGCAAGATCGTCACGTGACTTATCGTAAGATTGAGGGATCCCTGGACATTAGTGGAACCAGCATACATTCAATATTGCATGAACATTTGGCCGTAAAAAAGATTTGTTGGCGTTGGATCCCACGTAATTTGACAATCGCTCAAAAACAAGCTCTTGTCAATTGGTTGCAAGAAATGCTCAAAGAATTCGATCGCGGTGCTTCAAAACATGTGTATGACATCGTGACAGGTGACGAATCGAGGATCTACGAGTATGAGCCCGAAAGTAAAAAGCGGTCGACTGAATGGGTCTTCCAAGACGAGCCAAACCCAATACAAGTCGTTCGTGCTCGAAGCGCTTCGAAGCAAATGGTCGCCTGTTTTTTCGGAAAAACTGGACATGTCTCAACCGTACCATTGGTGCAACGTAGAACGGTCAATTCTGAATGGTACACAACCATTTGTTTGCCACAAGTCTTCGGAGAAATAAGGAAAACCAACCGCCGAAGACAGATCATTATCCACCACGACAATGCGAGCTCTCACACATCGGCTCGAACAAGTGACTTTTTGAGCACTCGAAACGTCGATTTGATGAGTCATCCGCCGTATAGTCCTGATTTGGCACCCAATGACTTCTTTTTATTACCGAACATCAAATACAAATTGCGAGATCAACGTTTTTTGACACCTGAAAAAGCGGTTGATGCGTTAAAAATGCATGTTTTAGAGATACCTCAATCGGAGTGGAAAAAGTGCTTCGAAAATTGGTTCACACATATGCAAAAGTGTATTGATCTTCATGGAGACTATTTTGAAAAACAATAAAGCCATTTCCGATGATAAATATTTGTTTTTGTTCTCTAATCCCGAAATATAACAGGCAACCCTCGTATACAGCGCCAACGAGTTTTCGAAAATTTTGTAGCGCAAGTCAGATTAAATGGGCAAACATCTGGAACATTTAATCTAGACTTTAAATATATGCAGCAAGGTATAAGTCAAGGTGACAGTCTAAGCCCGCTATTATTTGTAATAGTTACAAATCAAATAATAAAAGAAAGCAGAAGAAGAACCAGAACTACCAAAATTGGAAACTGAAGAATGAGACCGGTAAAACTCCAGTCGCTAATATACGTAGATGACATTGTGTTAGTAGCATATAAAAGAAGACAATTACAGGAAGCAGTAAATTTCATGAAATATTATCATCGGAGAAACGGGAATAAAAATAAATGAAGAAAGAAGTTAAGTAAGGAAAATATCAAAACAAGATAACGAAGAAAACCAAGAAAAAAAGAAAGTAGTAATTATCTTTTCTAATAGGAATTATACCATTTCAATAATGTACTTGTTTTGCCTGGTAATGTTGAAAGACTTTAAAATATGTAATAAAAATATCATATGGGCATTTGTCACTCCTACGACAACATTAAATCTGATAACCGCTTAGCGCTTTTCTAGCTTTAATCAATTATCCATTCTAACTTTCGGTAGTAGATAGGTAGATTTGTCATGGTGTTTATTGTATTTGACAAATTTTTCCCTACAATCCCTCAGATTTTTGCTTTTTGAATTTTTCACTTATTTGCTAAGTTTATTCTGGCTTTTTCTGTTCACATGAAATATTGCGTATATTATTTTAGTCTGAAGATGAACCCCTGTGGGTTCGAAAACGTTAACTTGTAACAACATTAAATCGATTTTGTGGGATTCGACTGTGGTTTTATTCATCGAGTAAAATAATCTTATTTGGTATGCTAAAGTATACAAAAAAGATGCTCGATAAACCCAACCGTTTTCTGCTCAATTTGTATGAAAAACCGAGTTGGTATGAAAATTTGGAAACTTCAACATTTCAACAAAATCATTTGTCCGCAGACGCTCAGTTTACAAGGCATTCCAGTAGAAATGTGGCGTCATATAATGGAAAGTGTAAGATCACAGTTTGAGTAGTGTATGCAAGATGGCGGTGCACTTCTATATGGTGTAATTTTCCACAAATAAATGACAGACAATGTACTTTAAGCACTTTAAACAATATTTATTAAAATACAAGCAGTTCAAAAATTCCCGTTCTCGTCGGGCCCCCTGTAATTAAACGGAAAAAATATTAAAAATAATTAAATATTTTGAGGTATGTATTTTTAATCATAAACTTGAGTGTGAATATTTTCGAATGAGTTTGTTGATAATTAGTTCTAAAATCCAAAAAGATATAATACAAGCTTACTTACAAATTCTTTCACTATTCTGCAACTTGGAAATGAAAAAGCTTATTCTGCTCTGTTAAATCGCCCCAAAAGTTGACGACTTTGGCACCCTCTAAATGTCACCCACAATATCGCATATAATACTTTCTGGTGCTGTGAGTAAACGATTTCCGAATATGTTCAGACTCCACATACATCAAAGATTATCAAAGCGGTCCTTCCTTTAAAGGTTTAACCTTTACCATTCCCAATTTTGTCAAATTATTGCTCTGTCGTTTAGATGATTTACAACAGCCGGAGATACGTCATTATAGGCCAAATTTTATGGTTGAAAACTCCGTTTTGAAATTAAATTAACTAAATAAAATATTAATTCCAAATATATTAGGGAATAAAATTCTCAATTTATAAAACTACTAACATTTCATCTCTAATACAGCTTTAACTAACATAAACCATTTGAAAAACTCATTTGGTATAAGAAATTTTTTCAAACCAAAGTTAGTAGAGTAGGCTTTTTTATCAAGTTACAAGATATAAATTAATAATCTACAGTAGTTTACGATGGTCCTGTATCAACGGGTTAATAAAAAATGCACAGTAAAACTAATAATATTCGACCCATACGCAATTATTTTCTTATATTTATTGATATTATTGAATTAAATTAAAAGGAATACGGCGACAAATAACTTAAGCCATACAAACAATATCCCATTAAAAAGCACACACAACCTCACATTGTTTGCGAAATAAGAAAGTTAAATTAACGAAATTACATAGTTAGTTTCATGGTAAAATGTTAATAGGTCCTATATATCGTATAATATAAAATACTAACTTACTTAGCTGTAATTCGATAATCGTGTGGCAGCACTGTCCGACCATCAATAACGTACTTCTGCTTTAACCACGTGCGAACTCCTTTTAAATATACATCAATTACTTGAATATCATATAAAACATAGCAGCAAAAGTTTGATTTGTTATTACAAAACATTAATACACTTTGTTAATTAAATTACTTGTTCCCAAAACGTACATTGCATACTAATAAACAACCGTACTGGCATTAGTCAAACTTTTTATAGCACAACACATTTCACACCTTAATGAGCTCTGAACTCATATCGTTATCATTAAACAGCAAAACAACAATACAAAATAAATTATAGTACACTGAAAAAAGTATTTTCTAAATGTAAATAATCATCAGTATCTCTATTATCTGTCATATTCACAGCAGGAAATTACACATTTTCGATGGTCCATAGACACAACATTGTAGAACGTAGGAAAAATGGTTCTCTACCATTCCGTGCTAAAAATGTTGAAATTTGTAAGTTTGATGTTACTAGTTTTGGAAATTTCGATGGAAAACTTCTTCTTGAAGGTATTATTGCTCAATTGTCTCTTTGTGTGTAAAATTATTTCAACTACACAGTTTCATCAATCCGACTATAAAGTGGAGTTCCAATGGGCCGAATTAATTAGCTGGGATAAAACGGAAGTAAGTCGCTGTGAAATTGTCACTTTTAAATACAATAGAACTTGCACAGCTTTGAATTTGACCTTTAAATACAACTTCTATTTGGGGAACGAACTGGAGGTACGTATATTTTAATTTACTCTTCAAAACCAACTGCAACCTTTATATTTTACTATGCTGTAGATAATAACCCAAGCGTATAAGTTCGCAAGTAACGAATACAGGCAATTTCCGTTACGTTTTGAAGCTAATTTTTGTGATGCAGTCAAATACGATGTTATAGGGTTGAACAATTTTTCTAAATGTGGAAGTTTTTCTGGATGTCCTTTTTTAAAGGTGATGGTATTTTGCATCATAACGTTTCATTTTGAATTTATTTGTAGGAAAGACATTACCACATGTGTAACTGGATGCCTAATGAATCAAAGTTTCCACCGTACGTTCCTAATGGAAAGTATATGGTAGAAATGCAAGGATTGTATCGCTCCAGAGAAATGTGGACTTCTAAAGCATATTTCAACATATATCGCCCAATAAAAATGTAGTATAATTCGTATACAATCATTGGTTTGGGTTTATATTTTGAGTTTGATAGACCTTTAATGATAATAAAACACTAATTTTGATTAAGATACGTTAATTTTAATGTTTTATATACATATACATAATATTGAACTGTTGCAGTTAAATGAGCAGAAACTTCAATGAAAATATTGTCTGTTCATTATGCCAACTATTCTCTAAAATTACTGAAGTGGGAATTGTCGTAAGGGAACAGAATTTTTGGTTTGCCAGTAGTCGTAGCTTTTTTTATATTGGAATAACCCGGAAAAAATGTTCTTATGTTTGAATTTTTAGATAACGTAAATTAAATAAAAATTATCCTTCATTTCAAAGGTAAATTAAAAACTGTACTTTATTTAGTAATTACATTGAATTTAATATTTTCTTGACAATTCACATTCAATTTAATTAACAATAAACATGTGCGAAAAACTGTAACCACGTATAGCTGTATATAAATTCAATAAAATATAAATAAATTTTTTGTTTCTTGTCCAATTTGGACTAACTTCGTTGTTTTGGAAAGCTACAGTCTAAACTTAATTTCCAGCCAAGAAAAATGTAGAGTTGCTTATGAAAACTGGATGAAATTTGATCTAGAAGTGATAAATTTGGTGTAAAAATTTGTTAATTAGAGATACGTTTTCCATTTCTATTCGAAACTCTCTTAAAACACTCTCAAAATATCAAAATTTCAAAAAAAATTGTGGTAACCTTTTTTTTTTGGAAAACAACATACTAGTTGAAAAGCTGCTGAAATAACTCAGTTTAATGATCTCGTTTTCAAGATAACCCTACTTTACAAATTATTAAAATTAATTTTTCACTTCTGGGTCGGATTTTATCCAGTTTTCACACTCAGTTGTATATTTTTCTGGAAATTAAGCTCGAGCTGTTAGCTTTCCAAAACAACAAAATTTATAAAA